>PVJX010021202.1:0-32263 GCA_004027295.1 Dolichotis patagonum
CCGCCCTGTTCCCTGGAAGGGCACGGTATGGTGGCAAGAGTCCAACTTGAGTGTTCACTGAACTGCATTTCTGGGCGAAGCAAAGGGGCAGCCACCCCGCGTGGTGCTGGTCACCAAGGTTGGCTCAGCAGGCAGTTTGGCAAGGGCTGTTTCGCAGGGACCCAGCCCTAGGTGCTGAGGCTGCTCTTCTGGGGCTCTGAATTGTCGTCTGACCCCTTAGAATATGTGAGCAGCAGTGGTGCAAATGGGTAAGAAAATAAAGCCCAAGGGAGGAAGCAAGGCTATTTGGGGAAAAGACCAAGGCAAGGCAAGGTGACCCCAACCCTTTGGAAACCAAGCTGAGAAAACTGTGTCAAGGGTTTAGGACCATGGCTTCTAGAGACCAAAATGATATCAGGATAAATCACAGTTCTGTCAGTGATTCGCTGAGGGATATTTATTAAATGCCCATCTCTCAGTCTCAGTTAATTCTTCTAAAGGCTCGTCTAACCCTTAAGCTAACCTCACGAGCTAGAGACTGGGTACAGTAAAACTGTGCATGGAGCAGTTGCCGACTGCTCTTAGGTCTTAGGAAACACTGCACAGGCTCAGCCTCGGCTGATTATTTTCATTTTTGTGTCAATCCATTGTCTCTGTGGACCTGGGCCAAGTTTGTTGCAGTGACTTGATCAGAGACGAAAGGATCACTGGGAAGAAGGCACCTCCTTCTCCCAAATCTCCCGCTTTGGTAGGTGATTTAGGGGTCCTCCCGAGGAAACCCACAGCAATCTGTTTTGTTGTTCACTTGTTCAATCAGATCCAAAAGAATGACACTTGCCTATTTTACCATTTATTTAGCCGTCTCAGAAAACACGTATCTGAAGCCCAAAGTCTGGCTTAGGTTTCCTGCTTTCCATTTCCTCAAATGCTGTCGATGAAGTAGGACAGAGGGGCGTGGAAGGGACCCTGGATCCCTGCTGCCCTTTAACACAGCCCACATGGGCATCCACCTCTCTGTCCATCTGTCTGTCTCTCTCCCCATTCCCACAGTTATGCTAAGGTTCCTTAAAACACTGAGGATGCATTTCCAAGGGAGAGGAAAAGGGCTCCTATGCAGAACTGTCATCTTTTTCTTTCTTTCTCTCTCTCTCTCCCTTTCTTTCTTTCTTTCTTTCTAGCCTCTAACACATTAATTTGATCAAATTGATTTTCTAAATCTTCAAGAAGTTAGCATATGCTCTAGAGAAAGATTGATAGCCTAACATGATTGTTTGTGTTTTGAAACACATTATTTTCCAGAAATAAATATATGGGATATTGAGAGCACTGAAAGGACCAGAAAGTCTACTGCTTACCTTTATTAATCTTATCTATGTATGTAATATCAAACTTTTGTTCAATGTTTAAATATTTTTAAAATTACAGTAAATAAATACATTGCTAATAATCCTCGTTAAAGTGCTACCCCCTGCTTAAGGAGCACTTACTCTGTCATGCTTGCCACTCTCTGGGTCAGTTCTGGAAGTCTTCTTTTGCGTTTTCATGAGATGTGATACAAGATACAGTGAAGCTGCTGCCTCGTGCCATTTAGCAGAAAGGCAGGCTGGTGACAACACGACACTGTGCCCGGTCCCCGTCATTCACTGGATCTGGCAAGGTGGACTTCCGGCTGTTCCCCCAAAACAAAATAACCACAAGAGATTTTGAATTGATTCTGCGTATTGAGGCAACCCTGACAGCACATTTAAAGACACCCTGGAAAGAACACTCCCAGAACTGCTCCGGAGAATGGTGGGGGAGGGGAGTGTGTTTCTGGCAAGAGAGGGGTATTTTGAAGGAGATTAATTGCAATGTATTTCTACTGTAAAAATATTTTTAATTTAAGCATTCACTATAAAAATTAAGCATAACCACATAAAGACAGACTTCTGAAGGGGAAATTACATTTCTGTACATCATCAGGAAGTCATCTTGAGAAAATAGAAATGGAAAATAAGCGTACAACAAAACATAGTCCTATTAATAATTGACCTTAAAACAATACTGCTTTTATTTATCAGTTTAGTAATGTTTTTTCTGAAACCTTATTTGGTAGTGAGAATAAAGAGATAAATTGCTAGTGAGAATATATACCATAAATCTTTCTGAAATATAATTTAAGTATCAAGTTTCAAGTGCTACAAAATGGTTAGAACCTCGAGTTCCAGTTATTCTACATCTATAAATGTTTTTTGATTTTTGTTTTTGAGACAGGGTTTTGCTGTGCAGTTCATTCTGGCCGTGAACTCACTTTGTAGGCCAGGCTGGGCTCAGACGCACAGCAGTCCTCCTGCTTCAGCCTCCCATGTGCTGGGATTGCAAGTGTGTAGCACAATGCCCAGCTCGACATCTGTAAGTGTTTTCTAAGCAAGTACCAGGAAATCCGGACAGTGGTCTTGGCTGCCAAAACATGGGTTTATATCATCTCTTAAAACGGTAAATGTTTGTGGGAGCTGCTGCCCATGCCTGTAATCCTGGCTCTCTCAGAGGCAGAAGCAGGATGATTGCAAATCTGAGTCAATCCTGAGCAGCTTAGTGACGTGGCAAGATCCTGCCCCCAAATTTAAGAATGGGCTGGAGTGACACCAAGCTCTAAGGCCCTGAGTTCAACCCCTAGTAATATGAAATAAGAAAATACAATAAAACACCAAAAGAAAAGGCAGAAAAAGAAAATGGTTGACCACAGCCCCATGTAAAAATGTAGAGGTTAAGTTATTTTTGTTTCCTCTCGCCCCATCCTCCTGTATCATCTCCACCCACCCACACCGATTGATTGTTGTAGCTCTGGTTCGGTGCTGTTTGTCTGAGGTAAAGAAGCCGAGGGAGGACCCCGCGCTCCCGCACAGCCAGTCTGCAGTGGGTCTCTGGAGCGCAGCTGCTGGTCATGGAGACCCAGTGCTCCTCCTCCTTCCTCCGTGGGCAGCGTCTCCTTCAGGGCACCATGGAGTTATTAGACATCCACGTGGTACGGATTCAGCTGGAGATGTTTGCTGGAGACATTTCTGCTCACTGTCTTGTGTCCCTTTTTCTAGTTAGGAGCAGAAATGCTCTGCACTTGGAGGGCCGCAGTCAGCCCACCCTCACTCTCAGTAACTCCAGATGTCCTTGAGGTTCCCGGCAGTCACCTTCCTGTGCCACCAGAGCAGTGGCTCTCTGGTCCCTGCACCATTCTACGTCTTTCTGCAATACGCTTTGATAGCATCGCTGCACCCCACAGACAACTGTAAACACGGAGGAACTTTCCCAGCGTTTCTCTGGAATCTTTTCTAACTTATCTTAAAAAGGGAAATAGAAGCATCCCTGCTTTGCCCAAAAAGAACAAAACATTCAGCTTCTTCACAAATAATTTTTCTGCAGAACGATTCTCTCTTGCATTTTAACCTCCTTTCTCTTACATGTCTTTGCCTGAGAGCTAAGTTGCAGTGGAAAACACATCGAGGGAACACCTTCTGTGCAAATTCTAAGGTAGTTTGTCACATCTTCCTGGAATATTAGAGAAGACAGCATCTCCTGTCTTTCTAGCTCGGCTCCACCTGACACTGAAATTGTCTTTACTCACACTCTGTCCCATGATGCGACGTTAATTGAGGAGATACACAAAATATGCTGAAGCTCAGGGTCGGAAGAAACTTTCCAGAGAAGCAGTTTCCAAGATGAATTCCAAAGTGCAACTGTGACTAAGTGGACTGAAGGGGCCAGTAGATTAACAGTGAGACAAAAGACCAGCGTTAAAAACTTAATGATGGGAAAACTAAATGGTCTAGTCAATTTGGAAAATGATATAGTGTTTTATTACAGAGTTAAATGTAGACTTCATGAACATGGAATTCAGTCATCCTACTCCAACATGAAATGATAACATATGCCCACAGATATCATGTATGCTTTATTCATAACCACTCCAAACTGGAAATAGTATAAATATTCTTAAAACGTGAATGGAAAATCTGTGGTCCACCCATAAAGCCAGTCGCTTGCTGCTCAGAAGTAAACAGGAATGCATTACTGAGCTGCTGGTGCTGGGTCTCACATGCACAGTTTTAATATGCACACCTGGATTCAGGTGACCCCATCCTGTGTGCTTCCATGCATCCAGGAAAGAAAGAATCCAGCTGTTGGTTATGAGGGTTACAGTCGCTGGCCGTGACTAACTGCAGTGTCGTGAGGGTATGTTGGGTGGCAGGTGGAAGGTTCTATGGTTGTCACTGCTTGCCATGTGACTCTATCTGCCAGAGCTCATAAAATAATCTGCAAAAAGGTAAATACTATTGTATGTATATAACACACAGAGTAAATAAAAGAAAGATAATACTCTGTGAGAAAATGGGAAAATAGTAAAGGAATAGAGCAAAAGCTGGGATGTGTTGAACAGAAAGATAAAGAAGAAACGGGGCACAGGTCATTCAGGCTTTTGTAAACTATGCTGAGGAACTCAGATCTTATTTGTCAGAAAATGGTAAACACACTATGCTTTAACTTGGGTAGAATCATTCAGAGAGATCCCTCAGCCCCTGCAGTGAAAAGAGAAGTCCACTGGAGATGTTAGCCAGGAATGGAGTCAGTCAGGAAGGAAATATTGTTTGCTTGAATAGAAAAATGTGGTGGTAATTTATTAATTTTTTTAAACAAATATGTCTTGAGTGCCTATTTTGTTACAGACACTGTGTTGATTTCCTGGAGGTAAAATGATCAGTAGGAAAAAAAATAAGGTCTCAGCTCTCCTGGAGTCCACGGTTTGATAGCACAGACAATATTCATAGGAGTGGATGCATAATGTTGTTGATAAATGCTAAAAAAAGGGCTAGAGCTAATATTACAGAAGTGTGGATACTGAAGAGGCCTGTGTCAGGCACGGCTCCCACCAAAGTCATTACATGGGGGCACCTACGCGTTCTCTTTCAGAACACAATATTTTCATCTTTCCCAACAGTTTGTTACTGCAGTTCTGGACAGCAAAGTGCAAGTGGAAGGAAAGATACTGCGTATTTCTAGGGAGATGTTGCTTTTTATGTTTTCCTCTTCTTACTAAAGAATTCCTTCTTATATGGCATCAGAAACATTGTGTTAACATGGCAACTACTTAATGGTTTTTAAAAAAATTAATATGCATTAACAGTGATTAATTATTCCATTTAGGGGAGCATTTTTCCATCTCCCTCTTCCCACTGTAATGACTTCATCGAACAGTAGTTAACAGGTTCTTTCCATGCTACATTTATCTAGTGGGTTTCTGCGTAGTGTCTGTGACCCCCGCCCGAATAACAGTGTAGCCTTGGAGGATGTAGGCATCAGGGTGACTGTAGTGTTGGTTGTGGTTCTTCACTTGTGTATACAAATGGTGGCCAATCCACATGGACTTTCCCAAACTATGTATTAAGAATGATTCATTGCCTCCTGCTTTCTTAGCTGGAAAGGCTCTTGTCTTCATCAACGTCTTCCCTGCACTTGAAAGAGGAGATCTCTACCAAATTGTCTTGGTCTTTCTGATGGAGCCAAGTGGGTAGAAGAGAAGAAGGCAAGAGAAGCCTTTCCAGTAGGATATGTATACTCAAGATTGAGAAGTGAGGAGGCGAGAGAGTGCTTTGGGGCACATCAGAGCCCCCTCGCACAGCTGTTGGCTGTGTGGACCAGTCTGAGGCAGGGTTCAGCCCCTCAGCGACAGTGGGGAGCTCCAAGCCCACTGGGCAGCTTCTCTTGCCAGAGCCCATTTTCCAGGAGTGGATGCTGTGTCCTTCCTGCCCAGAGGACAGGAAGAGATGGGCTGTGACCACGGCCAGCCGTCTCTGTCGCTCTGTCAGCTTGCACACTGAAAGAACAAGCCATGAGGTAATTGGGTCTGGTTTTAGGCACAAATTACTTTATTTTAGTTTTGGGGGAAGTAAAATGAAGCAATTCAGAAAGAAGAAAGAATTCCGGAAAGAAATTCTATTCTTACCAACCCAGCAGGGATGTACATTTCAATTGCTGAGAGGAAACAATATTAGATGTAATACTAGAGGCTCATTGGAAGCGGAAACAGGAGCCCTAATTTGAAGCGGGAGCCATTCATAAAATGACTCACAAACTTGCTTGCAAGAATTAAACCAAGTTTATGAAGAATAATTCTTGTTTGCATTCATTTTTTTTTTATTTTTTTCTTTTCAAGTGAGTAATGAATGGGAATGTGGCCCACACCCAAGGTCACACCAGCCCTTTTCTGTTTTTCAAACGTGGTCATTATTAAAGGAGGAGACTGACAAGTGTCACCTTTGAGTAGCCCAGGACTGACTGACAATAGCTGGGAAAAAGCTGGAAGTCCTGGCTGCCAGCCATACTCCAGCGTAATAACAAGGCAGACGACTGACGATATCTCATCATGTAGGTAAACCTGGGGCCCGGATTTCTCCCCTCAAGGGCATTAGCCAGCGGTTCAGCTGGTGATGCCAGCCTGGCTGCCTCAAGAGAGCTGCATGATGAAAACAAGCAATTCACAGAAACACTGTCCTCACTGCAGGGCTCTCACACACTTCCTGCCGGACAGCGCGGCAGGCAGACGGCACCCTTTACCCAGTGAGCTGATCAGATTGCTGGGTTCCGGGTCCTGCTCCCTCACCCCACATTCTTGTGTCTCCACCATGTCTGGGACAGGGACAGCTTTGCAAGCTCCAGACCTCCCACAACTTGAAACAAAAAAAGCAGTATCTCCTCCTAATTCATTTCTCAAGACTCCTAGCTATGACCACTTGTGTCATGTTATGGCCAAGGAGGCTGCTTCAGACCACAGAGCTGTGATGCTTTCCATGCTTCCTCCTTGGGAGAGCACACAGCATCACACCCAGGCATGGGTCTGAACGAGTCCCTCCCCACCCGGCAGACTGCTGCAGCCTTCATTACTGTCCAGGTGAATGGAGCTGTGGCCCTCCAATCCCTGCAAGCTGGCTGCCTGCACATGTAGACTTGGCTCTAGAGGAAGCACTGAGCAGCTCATTCCCTGGGATCTAACTGCAGTCTTAACGGTATCCACTGAAAGATGGGTCAGAGTTCCAGTTGTCATGACCTGGGGCGGGGCTTCACCTCTCTTACTGGCTCCATATTCTTGTTTCTCCATCTTCTTCAAAGTCTTATTTCCAAGGGGGAAATTAGCACACTGCTATAGTGCATGGCAAACCTGGGAAAATCTTGAAAAGCACTTAAGAGTCGTACAGTGTAACTGGTTTGTGTCCTCTAATCAACCTATGGAAATACCTCATTCAACCATCACCAGAAGACTTAGTCAATACAGTGCAGTACAGAGACAGCTGGGGATGTACTAATAGTAACGTAGAACTTCCAGTGTTTTCATTTCTCTCCTATCTTCTAAAAGCTACGTGTTCAGGCAATAGCTATCAAACTAACTTGATTATCAACTTGAGTATTTATATATTTATTGATTGTTCATTTTTCCTTTGTTCTAAATGTGCCAAAAATATGTGCTGTTTTGGAATTTTTTCCCAATCAATGATTTGCTTTCTTAATTTGTCAAACAGAGGTAATAAAAGTGAGTTGCTTAGAACAGTGGTGGTGAATGCATGGTATGATAGTATTGGGTGCTGGCACTTGATAAATGGCTGGGTTTGGGGTTGCTGATTGGACACTCATCTCTAAATTTTTGCCATCACTGGCTTATATGTTTTGTGTAGTTAATATATTAATTAAAGATAGAGCATGTAAACTCTGTAGATTTGCCTAGAATAAAGATCAGTTATTACTGGTTTTATCTAATTTTTAATAATGATATTTTTAAAGAGTAGGGTGCCATTGGCATGCTGCTATGTCTGCTTATATGACCTGTACATTCTGTCTTCTTTTGTTCCATCTTCTCCGTTGAATTTTTCCAGCACTTGGGCCATGGGCCAGTTTGTGTTACCACCTTCTAAATATCATTTTCCACTGACTCATTTCATACTTGAGGTATTGTCCACGGTCTGACTTTTCTTTTAGGCTCTCCATTATGAACCAGAGTCTCGTCCAGTTCAATCCAATTTAGTTCAATTCAGTCCAGTTAAAAGCAAAACAAATCACATAGTCTCTACAATATGATAAAGAGATGATTAAAGCGAGATCCTGCCTCAAGTTCCTCCCAGCCTTCCCTTATTCTCGGCATGCTGTGGATAATCTCCCTTTACAATGGGAATTTAGCTCAGTCTTTACTGTGACATCTGCTTGCTTCCAACAGGCCCAAGCAAGTCAGAAATCTGAAATCTGAAGACAGCTGGCCCTAAAGGAGCAAGAAATAGCTGTCTGCAAATGCGTTCATTATGTGCAAACAGAGATTCTTCACAAGAATGGTTAATTTTGCAGCAGCATAGAGAGTTTAATAAAGCTCTGTGAGTCAAGGGTATGTTTCAAGGCAATAATAAATCTGATGTGAATTGGCCTTGCTCTTTAAGAGCAGAGAGCATTCCGCTTTGCTTTCCTTTCCTTGTCCTAAGGTCTGTCTAAAGCTAATTCAAAAGCCTTCATCAGGACCATTTTCTCTTTCTGTTCTCTAAACTCCCACCCTTTGCTTAATGATGGTATCACTCCTACTTCGTTTAGGAGCCTAAACACTTGCCTATGTTTGCATTAGAATAATAACAACTCAAATACCACAGCCATGAGGGAGAATGAAGCCACTGTAAAGCATGGATGTGTTCTGTCCAGATGCCATTGTTACCCAGTGAAGTAAAGCTTGACTCTAGCATTTCTGCAGGACTCCGGCCATATAAGGTAAAGAGCAGACTTCCCAAACGCCACCCCCTTTGGGGCTGAAACACCATCAGGTTCTATCTAAGTGGCTTTGACAATGAAAAGAGACGCGAGAAGGAGAAGGAGACCAAGCTGGTGGAAACAAACCTCAACAATTTACACAGTAGTGCACCGTATCTTTTTTCTTGGGCTGCGTTGAGATGTGATGTAGACTTGCTAATTGGTCATGTCTGTGATGCTCACAAACTACACTGAGTCACTTGAACTCTTCATGTGCTATTTCCAGCACGGGGAAGCGCTCGCTGTGTTGGTAAAGAGAGGTCGCCAATTTTAGTTTATTTCCAAAGAACCAAGGGTGGGCCTCCTGCTTTGTAAAGTTGGATGCCTGTTTCCTGTTTTATTGATTTATCCTTTATCCATGCTATTTCCTTGCTTTAATTTCTTTGGGTTGAATTTATCATTATTTTTGTAAGTTCTTGAGAAATCTCCCTCTATGCTTAATTTTCAGTCTTTCTTTATTGGTCAACACATAAAAGGCTATATGTTTTCCTCCAAGCAAAGCCATAGCTGATCAATGACTAAGAGAAAGTAAAATAATGCAGGTGAGGAGCAGAGAAGCGCAGTGTGGCTGTGAGCCTTCTGATGCAGCACACAGCTCTCCTCCGTCGTGTTTTTGGAGTCGGGGAGAATGAGTGACTGTCCCCAGCACCTTCTGTTCCATCCTGATTCATCTCCTTTCTTCCCAACTGTAAGACAACAGCCACTGTTGAAGCAAACTCACATTTTCTGTCTTTTGTGCCTCTTATGGTCTGACTTGGGTGGAAAGAGGACGCCATTGTCCCTCTGGGAGAGCGGCACTGTATTTTTATATTTCTGTGAAAACCATCCCTTTGAGTTCTTTAAATCCAGCCACCAGTAGTCCCCGCTCATTTCAATGGAAGCCTCCCTTCAGTCCAAACCCAAATTGTCCCCCAGCACTCTGTTTTCTGATCAGCCAATATGTAACCACTGCTCCAAAGAGAACAGATCGCAATGGTGTCACGTTTGAGCTGGACACACACTTTAGAGTACACCTAGAACACACAAGTACCAAAAAGACAACCAGAATGGAGCCATGCTAATTCCAGTCCTCGTCCATGAGACGGGGGAAAAATGTCACCCAACGAACAGGACCCAGTGCTTAAATGCATCCCTGTACTTGTGCAAAACAAAAGAAAACGAAAGTATACAGTGTAGCAGGTTTTTGTTTGTTTTTTTGTCTTCTCAGTCTTTAGAACACCCAGACACTCAAATGAATCCTATTTCACTCAACGCTTCACTTTATCTGTTAACAGAGCCAGATTTCATTCAAATTACAGGACAAAATCATTGATATACCGAAAGTTAGGCACACATGCAACCTGCAGAAATTAAAAATGTAAAAGGAATTTTTTTGTTGGTGTATGTTTGTGATACAGAATGACTACAGCCTTCTTGGGTAACTGTACAGTTTCCATTTGACTCACTTTTACTTTCTTTTTCCCCTGCAGGTCTGTGTCCCTCCCTCTGGATCCTCCTGTTTCCTATCATCACTTTTTCAGTTTTTCTCTCTAACTCATTTATATTTTGAATTTCTCTTCTGGGGATCTTTGTGTAAGAGAAAAATTTGAACGTTGTTTCTGGAAAATATTTTCTTGCTCTAAAAATTCACAGATGCTTCTCCCTTAAAGTGCCAAGCCCGGGTCCCTCCTGTCACCTCCATTTTTACCTCTCTTCCACCTTCCTCATCTTTCCTGGAGCTGGGGAAGCCATCTTAGGGCTGTGGAGAAATAATTAAAGGATGAAAAGCCAGCCCACAAGGGCAGAGCAAATGTATACATCAGCCTTGATGAAATTAGTAAACAGCTGAGTCAATGTCAAAAGCCGCCTACCTCCAGATTTCTTGTTCTTTGAGATCAATAAACCCCCAGTTGTTTAAGCCACCATTAATAGGATATTCCACTACCTGTGACTTCAGTGCATTCCAACAGATAAACAACTTTTCCTTTCTAACTAACTGGAACTTTCCTCACTTCTCTAGCCTCAAATTGTCAGACACTACTCTCTGACCAAAATGGCAAACTCTTTTGTTTACCAAACATTAATGGTTCATGGAGACTTAATGAGTCTCATTATCTGAGGAGGTGTTTATTCTTTCAATGTTTTCCTCAAAATCATCAGGAAAAATAAATGTGATAAGACAGGAAAATTTGAACCAGTGAGGAAGATGTTTTGAGACCAAAGTAAACTCCTTATCCCCCAAAATATACCTTTACTAACTTACTGCTTGGAACTCAGTGTGATAAGAGAAGAAATTGAGTGATTTTAAAAAGGGAATCGCTTTACTTTATGTTCCATGGGTAAACACAAGTATCAAAAGATGGCCTGAAACTAATGAAAACATAGCCAGTAGATTTTCTGAAATATAGATTTATTTCCTTTCAGTATTAGAGACAAAAGGCAATGTTTGCTTTTCAAAATAAGTAGAGACTGAAGATAGAATCTCTATCCTTTTGTGTAGAACAGGAAAACATAAGCCATCAGGTCCTGAAATTTCCTAGAACTCTCCCAAACTCAGTGTTTTCAGCTCAAAGTTTCTTTCACAGAAGTGCATCCTTCCTTCGCCCTGTGTTGTCAGGGGGCCTCGGTACCTCAGTAACCCTTCCACACAGCCTGTACTCTGATATGTCATCAAACCTAGCTAGTTTTTCCTCTTAAATAATTTTGAATTCATTACCTTTTTTCATTTTGACTGCTCTACTTCAGGTCATTTTCTTTTAGTTTTTTGTCTGTTTTCCAGATTCCGGGCACCACTGCTCTTACGCTCACAGTGATCTCTAAACTTCAACCCCAACATCATCATTCATGAGCAAGCCTGGCCCAGTTTCCCAAACGTCCTTTACAACCTGGACACCATTCCTTCTCTCGCACCAATTCCTGCAGCGTCATTGTTAAACGCATTGCCCAGCCACCTCCAATGCCACATTCTCTCCTGCTTTCCATGACTTTAATATGTTCCGGGAACATACTTTTCAACCTCCTTGCCCTTTTCAACTCAAAGGATGGTGTAATGTCCTAAAGAGTAGGAAACATTTCTTAGGTGAATTCTCCCTTTTACTCCGGCAGGCTTAGAAGATTCTACAGCTACTATATGATAATGTGATCGTATCTCTCTTTCCTGCTGAGTTCTCACTCTCACCGATGCAACTAGGGAGGTTTTAAAATTCTGATCCTCAGGACTATAGATAAGGTGCTATAGTCTACTACAGAACAAGTCTCAGATATATACAGAACCCGTCTTTTCACTGCCTTTTTTGCCTGTCTACATGGGATGAATACAGTTTGCAACATGACACAGTGATTTTACACAGAGTTCTCAACTCTGTACTGGGCGTGACATAAGAGTAGGGCCTCTTGACCTGTGCCTTTGCCAATGCTATGAGGCGCTGCAGACAAGCATCCCTTCCACCTCTAGGGCCCCTGTGGCTTTGGAGACACCTTCTCCTCTGTCCTGATGCATTTCTCCGTGACATGCTAACTTCTTGCACTCTCGCAGAAATTATTCAGAATATCTTGTGTGCTGTTAACCCTCCCTCATGTTGAAATTACCGTTTATTGATTCCCTTTTGAATATTCTCATTGTGGTTTCTATAGGATGTGAGACGAAATGTCGTGATGATATTCCTAGGATTTTCATGTTTTCTTAGGGTACAGCATTACTTTTAGCACATGGTAGCAGTACTGTTCACCACTCTATCAGTTAGAAAAATGGTAGGCTGCAGGTAGAAAAAAAACATTAATTAATCCAATAGTGGATTAATAGAATTCTATCCTAATAGAAAGTTTGACAAAAAACATGTCTGTATTTTCCCCTATGCAATAGAAGGCCCACCATACGTAATTTTGCAAGATGGCTTTAGTCCTCCAATCATTCTGTGTTAGAAGATAAAGAAAAACAGAGAAAAGGTCATAGCAGCTCCAGCTTTGCTCACATTTCATTAAAAAAAAAGAATTGCTTTCTAGAAGCCTCATCCAACTTAACTTTTACCTACATTATCACAGCTACACCAGCCTAAGGGATACTGCAAATTAAGTATTGGGTTTTCTACCTTCTGAGAGTAGAAAAAAGAGAAAGTTGTAAGAAATTAACAGTTAGTTAACCAGCTTTTGAATCTAATACAGCTAGTGACTATTTCTTAGAGCTAACAATTAGTTACAATAAAATTAAACAGCTATGCACTTTTCTGGCTAGTTGAGAAAGAAGCTGGGAATGGACCTCTTGGTCTTCAGACAGCAGAAGCCAGGGGAGAAAGCTGAGAGACAGCGCTGAGCTTGACAGAGCCAGAGGAGGGAAGGAAGTATAGCCCTAGCGTCCTGCACATTGAAAGAGCCTCATTGCCTCAATGTGTTTGATTGACAGAGGTAACATAGGGTTGACTGTGTGCATCCTTAATTATTGCTGAATTTATTTATTTGTATTGTCTATAGTCTTAAATTTCATTTCACTTAAGAAATTTCTTTAAAGGTGCTCACTTTTATAAGTCTGGGCTTCCCAGTGAGAAAGCTCAGTGACTAGACCCATTGATTCCCACAATGGCTCCATTTTCACAAGAATTACTCTCATTATCTTGACTCAAATTCACGTTATTGAGAGAATGCAACGGTGTTTCTTTTGCTGTGTCTCTGTAGGGCTCATTTAGCATAATTTTAGCATGGACATCTGCAGTCTGACCAATGGTAGAAAAGCTGAACCATTTTGACCTTGACAGGTATTCTGCAGTCCCCTAGGGTTCTGTTGAGACCGAGGAAACTTTCCGCTGAGCATTCTCAGAGATGATCATAAAGAGGAACAGACGAATGTGTGAATGTGTGAAGTTCCGTTACTGTGAGGACTGGACTGGAACAGCCTGCCAGTGTAGACATGGGAGGTCTCATCTCACTCCACGAGTTGGTGTCCAGGGCTTTAGTCTGCACATTTCTAGAAACTTCCATCCCTTGTTCAGCTGACTCGAAGACAGCTAGTCAGCAGTCCCATTTTGAACAGGAGCCTCCCTCCTAGTTCAAATCTCCACAACTTCCAATTAATTCAAATTCTATCTCCCATGCCAGTGTTCCCTGCCCCACATTTTCCCCTTCACACTGACATCCCATTGGCTTACAGCTGCACACCAAGAACTCCTTTTGGAAGTTGCTTGAGCTATTAGCAATGAACAGTTTAGTCTTGCAGGTATTAATTTCAGCTTCTAAAGGAATGCGTTTATTGCAAATTTTAGTTCAATCATTTTCTTACATGAAAGGAAATAAACATTCACTTCAATGCATATAAGGAAAAGTCAAAACAACAACAAAACAAATGAAAGCATCTTGGATTTTCAAACACTTCCACAAGTCATATCATAGTTCCTGACGCTTCTCATTGGTTTATTTGTAGATATTGAGCTGCCTCTCAGTCATTAGTAAGGGGGTAACTAAAGTGGGCTTTCTGTTACTATTTTTTACATTTTTATTTTATTTTTGTATTAATCCATGTTTGTCCTAACTAATAATTACAATCCTCATGGAATGGATTCCTGTACAGAGCACATTTTAATCCTTTTTTAAATCTCCATCATCTCCCCTTCTTTTTGCATTCCTCCACTTTTGGCCCCTGCCCTCTTACTCTTTGTTTGTTTGTTTGTTTGTTTTGCAGTACTAGGGATTGAACTCAGGGCTTTCACATGAAGATACATTTGCAGCCCTTTCTTAAAATTTTTTATTTTGAGAGACAGGTCTTGCTAAGTCACTGATATGCCCAGACTGGACTCCAGATTTCCACCTTCCTGCCTCAGCCTCCCAGAGCGCTGGTCACACCAGCTGCTAAATAAACTCACAAAATTCACCTGGACCCTCTGGGTCTTCCTTGGCTTTCAGTAGGAAGTGTGAGATTTAGTAGAGCACTGATTATTAACAATTGCAAAGTGAGGTATTTTTGTAAATTGTAAATACTGGAATGACTTATACTTTAATTGAAAAGAAACATATAAGAAAATGTAGAAAAATACACATATTCTTGTTTTTCAGGATTTAAAATGCAAGCCTGGCACAGTGACACACACCTCTATGAAGAGACTGAGGCAGGAGGGTTGATGTGAGTTCAAGGCCACCCTCAGTCACATAGTGTTCAGGACCAGCCTGAACCACATAGCAAAAACAGAGAGGGAAAACTTAAAATAGAAACACGGGTGAAGTCTCCACTAGTTTTATTCTCAGAGTGATACAATCATTCTTCTCCTCAGAAATAGTATCTCTGGACCATGAGTGTTAGCTTCCCTCTCTCCAGGCTGAGAGTGTGTGTTAGTCCTGAAATTAAAAGGCAACAGAATTAGCATTGCTTCACCCGCCCGTGTCTGCATTTTGGAGTCAAATGAATGTTGATGTAAAATTTGATCTTATTAGATAACTTCTGACAACTCAGATAAATTTGTCTCATTTTTCTTAGCTTATATTTTTCATTTGTATCTAATACACTCACACCCACCCAGTAGGCACACACACACATATATATGCACAAACACACACAAACATACACACCGACACACATGCACACATACAACACATACACCACACATGTACACACATTCATACACATACACACACTTGAATATTCATATAATAATTATCTCATAGTTTCTTAATATTAGAGAAAAGGGGAAAACTATAAAAATGCTTATGCCAATGGCTGAATAATAAATGTGATTGAGTTTGTGTTTATCTATACTACATATATGCACACACATTCTGTAAAGTTCTGATTACTTTCCTGGATGAAATCACTAACCAAGAAAGGAGAAAACTTCACTCAGTTGTGTGGACAGCATGATTTTATTATGTTTAGAAATATACACCCGGGTTATAGACAATAGTTTTCTCTAGGTTTATTTGTATGTATTAGATCATGGCTTCTAGGTTTTCTCTGGTCTCACTATTTTTTTAACTCTAGAGTAAAATATTATCCACTGGTCAAACATGCATGGCCTTGTTCAGTGGAATTAAAGAATCACTATTTAAAAGTAAATTGTCTAATTTGTTTTAAACTTTGGGCATGGTATAAATTCTGGAAACCTCATGGTTGTCCCCTATTTTGAACTACTGAGACCATAATAACCTCTTTATAACCATGTTTATATTTCAAAACCCATGTACCAAATAGCAAGTACCAATAATTGTAATGTTTATAACAAGCTCCGCCTCCATCAACTGAAAGAATCCAGTAATAAGAAGCAACTACAAACTACTCTTTGGGGTTATATTATTAGGAGATTTCATTGCTTGAAATGCAGGTATCCCTACAGGCAGTCAGATCTTATTGGCATTGAAGTTGGAACAAATGGAGCTTTATATTTTTAACTAAGAAAACACTAAATTAGGTGTACTTAAGTATTTTTCTTTTTGCACATTTTTTCCTCTTAGAGCATGTTTTAGACATGTTCGGCCCCAGTACGGCAGTGGTGCGCTCCAACCACTGAGAGCTCATGATATTGTCCAAGTCATCCAGCAGGAAATCTCCCTCACCGTCCAATTCTCACATCCACGTCCTTTCCTATATGCGCATTTTCTGCCCTAGCAGATGTCAGAGGAGTTGATTTTGGCCTCTGCCCTGGCTTAGCTCCAATGCCGTGAGACAACCAGCAGCTGTAACCCTGACTTGAATTCAGACAGGCGATGTCACCTCAGAGGAGAGGCCTTCAACTTCGAAGCACTGGTCCTCAGCTCCGGCTGGACACTGCTACCACCTGGGAGCTGTAAAGCAGGTTCCGTGCCTGGGATGCTCATTCAAGGGCCTGAGTCAGCTATTCTGGGATAGCGTCTGGCCACCACTGCTTGTCAACCCAGCAGGTATCGCTCTGTGCGGCAGTGTGGGGGACCAGTGCCCTACAGCCCTTCAGTCAATCAGAGCGGTTAGAACAGCGCCATCCAGTTCTGCCCCAGTTCGACTGGCAAAAGAAACCGCCCTACACTTAGCGGGCTTACCAGAACTAGGTGGTGATTTTTCATAAAATTCTTCTATGTATTTTGCTATTTGACTCTCTTGTGTTTTTAAAAGACGTCAGTCATTCCTCCATGACTAACAATTAAATGCATCAAGTGACACAGACCTAAAAAGAGGCACTAAAAAAAGCATGAAAACATGAAATGGTAGCATGGATGGCTTCGGCTTTGTGGGAAAGAAAATGAATAGCAGGTGAAATTAGGAAATCAGAAGTAATTAATTTAGTAAGCATGCTTGGGTAATGCAAAATGTTAACAGGGGAAACTGGGGTGCAAGCTAGTACCTGGAAACTATTCCTTCTTTGTAATTTTGTTCTAAATCTAAAACTTCTAAAAGTAAATGTACTTAAAGTAGTAAACATATGAGAAACGTCATGTCTGACTGTTAAAGATACAAAATACTACATCTAAATTAAAAGAAAGTGTATAGCTAGCAATTTTCCTTACTATTCATAAAGTTACTATTTCTCTCTACCCACAATTCTACATTTGTTGCTACAAATTTTATTTTCAGATTATCTATATTTCTAAGCTATATTGCAGTTGTTAACATTATTACAGTATTTATGTACTACATATCATTTTTACTATTTCACAGTAATTTGAAAAGCTCTGTAATGAAATATGTTTAAAGAGTAAAGCCTTAAGATGAAAACAAAACATCAACACTGTACAGAGAAAAATACACAATGTTTAGAAGACAAGGAAAACAACTGTCTTTATTAGTAGTGGAAAAGAGACCCATTCCCTTAGGAGTAGTACTAATATTACCTTAAAACTCCCTTTGATACTTGGTAACTTGTAAGTCATATTAATACATTAAACACTTTTAAAATACATTGGTTGTCACTGTTTTCAAAGTTGTAAATTGGAACAGATGGAAAATATTAAATAGTGTGGGTGGCTTGCTTGGCTTGGCATTGCAGATTGAATCTTAGAATGTGAAAAGATTTGATTGAATTTAATTTTACCCACTCTCCCCAAACCCCCAGCAATCTGTTCCCCTGCCCAGGAGGAGGTACCCTGACTGCCCGGGGCCTAGCTCCTATGGATGTATTTGTCAACATAATTCCTTTCACTTTCCCATTCTGCAAACTCTTACAATAGAATTAAAAGTGAGGTGTGTGGGAAGCTTCACTGCCTTCCTATTAAAATACTGAAACCACTATCAAAATTTTGCCTTGTGAAAAAGAACAGATCAAAGAGGAGAATCCCACCTCCTTAAAATGGAGAAATGGGGCACACGGCCTGCATAGGAAACTAGCCTGGGCAAAGAGGTGCTTTCTCTGTCTCCCAGGGACATCTCAGGACATCCTTGCTGTGAGTGCTCTGGGAGGAATCCTGCACTGCTCCCCGCCTGTGGGTCAGCAGTGTGCTCGCAGGAAAACTAAATTTCTCAGGAACAGATCAAAGAAGACAAGGCTATGCGTGGCAAAACTTGCACTTTATTCCTAATCCTTTCGCCCCCAAGCTGTGCGTGTTTGGGTAATGTGCTTAATTTCTCTAGATATGTGCTTTTTGGTCTAGCTAAACTGGAGTCCTTTGATCACATTCTGATCAATTTTTAAGCGTAGCATCCATGTCCCGTGGAGCAAGTATGGGAATGCCCTGCGTAAAAAGGTCAAAACAAAGCAATGCACACAGACAAAAGAGAAAACCCACAAAACCATATCACAGCGCACCCAGCTCAGCCCTGGGGAACGGATCCCTCGCTGTGGCTGTGTTCCTGCTTCTCCCACCCACTGATATATCAGACCACGCTCACACCCCTGGGTTTGGTGGTGAAATAATCTTGGTAGGTGCTCTCTGCATTCGGTCAACCCCAGTTCAACTTCAGTGACGCCTCATGTTCTCAGAGTCATTTAGAGTGCTTAACTTGGTATTTCTCACTGCTTTTGCTCCTCTGAAACATTTCTCAGCCTTATTGCATTTTTAACATTTATTGTTATCAGCGCATGTCTTCAGTGCCTATTGATTACTTTCTTCGGGTGCAGAACACACTTCATTAATTTGAATCTCCTTCCAGTCCAGTTTCCCATTCTTTCATCTCTTTGTCCTCCTCCCAATTGCGAAAGGGGTGCCTCCTTATTTCCTATTATACATCTTTTATTTTGCTCTTTATTTATATTTTAGCTTTCTCATATAAGTGAAGCCATGTGACGCTTAAGCTTGTGTATCTGATACATGCAAACTCACATTTATAGCACTACAATTCAGAAGAGCTAAATCTTGGAAGCAGCTTATATGTTCACCAACAGATGAATGGATAGAGAGAGAAAATGTAGTATCTGTAAGTGCCGGAGCACACCTCTGCCATAAAGAATATAAACTTGAGTCATTTGTAAGCAAATGGATGCACCTTGAGAATATCACTGGTAAGTGAAATAAATTACACGCATATGTTAGGTTTATGCCTATGCTTTTTACCTTTCCTTCATCAGAGAACCTACAATGCTTTGGACTTTTCACCCTACTTGTTCTTGTGTCTGTCCCTGCAATACCATGCTGTACCACCTTTCAAAACTCCAGGCCATTTGCAAGGGTTATTTCAAATCTTGTCTACCCCTTAGGTGTTCTTCCCAGCAGGTAATCTCTCCTGTCCCCAGTATCAGGATGCAAGAAACAAGAACACATGATCCTTTGTATTGCTGAATTGAACTGTGACTCAGTGGGTTCATTTTTATTTTCTTTCTCTAGTAATAATAAGTGTAACTGCGGTTAACATTTGTGAGCCGTCCCCACAGGATAAACATTTTCCTAAACACCTACCGCATTTAACTTTCACAGTAACCTCACAATCTAGTTACCAACACGCTGGCTCCACTCTTCCCAGTGGTGTGATACGTGTCAGTTAATTTATCAGTCTGCATGTCAGTTTCCTTACTTAAAAGGAGGATGCCAATGGTTTCCAGCATGTGGAATGTTGTTAGGATCAAAGGAGTTAATGTACAGGACACATTTGGAAGTGAAATGGTACATTTTAAACACTACCAATCTTAGCTATTATGATTACTTCATATTTTTGGAGGAGAAAGCCAAGATTTAAAGGCAGTGGTCTCCTTTGAGTTATTTAATTATTAGCTGCAGAGCAGGAGTTTGAGCCTGGCAGAGTACTTAGCGTGAAGCTGTTTCTTTGGCTACTGTGACGTTGAGCTATTAGATTCTATCTGCTCTGAGGACAGAGCTCTTCTTGTTATTTTATAGCAGGCCACACAAAGCAAAATCTTTGAGGGACTGATTGCCACATAAAAGCTGACCTGTACTGAAAAACTGGTCTGTTTTCTTTGTTTGGGTCATGGAAATGACATTATCATCTTCAGAGTCCATGTTGTCTTAGAAATGCCAAAAATATCAGAGGAAAAGGTAAAGTTCAAAAACAATAGTTAAATTTACTAAGACACGGGTATAAATGATTATCTTTCTTTTGGTATAATGTAGATTACCACTGTCTGTTTTATTAAGGAAATAGCATTCATGTATTCAGTACAAAATAGGCTTTAGAATATGTACTATAATGTAAACATAAGTGACATAAATAAGTGTGCTACCTTTGTAGCACCCTCTTGCCAATCGAGCATATTTTGTATAAAATACACACAGAATGTGTCTGAGGTCAGCCTAATACTTGGCTTTAATGAAACTTTGCATAACACAGCTAATTAAAATCAGTTGAAACATCTTAAATGTTTGAATGGGAAAAGTCTCAGGAAATTAAATGAACTTCCTGTAGAACGCAGAGTTTCAATTCACATTTTACCAGATATCTCTTTTCAAAATTTCCTGCCAAAGCTATTGTATTCTGGTGCAATTATTCAGAGGTGCTATTTTACACTTGGATTATTATTTCAGAAGACGGCTTCCGATGTCTCATAAGGCTCCACACGCAACTCCCACACCCCAGAGCTGCTCCAAAGGTCATTTCTTCATCCCGCTCTTGCCGGCATAATTGCACCTGCCAGGTGAACTGCAAAACAAGTCCCTGGCGCCCGCAGTGAGTCAGTGGCTGTCATCCGACTGCTTTCCTGTTTATGCTCTTCCCCGGCATTATGGGCTGGGAAGGCTCTAGGGCCATTTGTACCTTCGCTTTTTGATAGCCAGAATTTTCCATACATTGGTTCTCAATTCCCAACTTCCCATAGCAGGAAGTCGTAACAGACTTGCTACCAAAGAGGAGAGTTTAAGATGAGCTCAAACAAAGGAGAGACAGAGAGAAAGAGAGACCCCTAATGTTTCGCAAATATCTCAATTTGAAGAGGGAAATGTGTCATGTCCCTGAAATGCTTTAAAAAGGCTCGCAGCTGCCTGGCAGAGTCTGCCATCCCATTTGCCTGTCATGTTTACCTTTCTCCTTGTCTCTCAGGGGCTCTTTCAGTCCAACTCGCAGCCTTTCCTTAATGCTAGCTGCAGAAATCACAGGAGAAGCGGGGTATTTCTCTGAATAAATAGATACACTTGTGTTTCTCCAGTCATCTTTGTTACTGGGGTAAACATGTGCATATTTTCAAAATCTTAGCTAATCCCTGAAACTTCCTTTAATGTGCTGACCTCCCAAGCAAGCTCCTGTTGTCCACAAAAGCAGTAGCTGTGCGGACTGCGTAATCCTGCAGCCAAGGGTGTTGCTGATTGCAGTCAGCAGTTTTGCTCTGACAAATCTGAAGTGTTTGTAAAAGGCTCGAGTGACTGAAGGTACATGAGAGGTCTTCTATGGAGTAGACTTCTGTTTTTGTATTTAAATTGTGCAACTGTTTGGCAGAAGATTATCCACGTACAGAGCCAACTTGAGTGTCGCAGTAGCTCTTGAACAAACCCAGTACCGAGTGATTTCTTGCCACAGTGTCCAACACAGTGTTTCCAATGTGTCTGGAATATTTGAACTAAGGTGACCATATGGATGACTAAAATGTGCTAGAGACTACGCTGACTTTCTCACATCCCTACCAATGACTCCTCTGAGCTGGGATTACCTGCTCTCGTCTTACCTGTGAGACAAACTCTGTAGCTTCACAAATCGCACAGAAAGGAGAAATCAGTGTGTGTTGGGCCTCTAAGTCTGGCTCAGAACTTGGTGCTCTGCTCTCTCTCTGCTGCCTAATCCAGAACTTTGTGTCATTAAAGCCTAATGCTCTTCTAACAGTGATCGCACTACTCTTGCATGTTATCTATCATTAGAAAAATTTGATGTGATAATCACAATAGTCATATAAAGTGACTCTACAGAAGGTCATGACTGCCAGGGAGGAAGGTGTGGACAGGAGGTCTCCTTGGTGAGGGATCAAGTCAGGACACCACCAGGGTGATTGTGCACAGGTGGCTCAGTCCCTGTGGTGGGCTCCGGTGGAGGCAGGGATGCAACAGAACTGCTGACCTGGAGAACTCATTCAGGACAGACAGCAGCAGGGGCAACAGGTGTGCTGGGCTCCAGAAATGAATCTTCCTAGCAACAACGTTTTAAGGACTTTCCGGAGCCTGACATTACAGTGAATGCCATTTAAAGGGCCCGAGTCAGAAAAAAACAAGTCACAAATGGCACAGGCCAGATGACCACAGACTAGCGCCTGAATGGCAGTTGGCAGGATGCCTAGGGACTGAGAGGCCACTGACTCCTGGTGCCCAAGCTAAGCCCTAGACACCTGTCAAAGAATCTGTAAGGCATTTGTCTTTAGGACTCTCACCTACATTTTAGAAATGCAAATGGAGGGAAAGAAGGATTGTTATTTATCTAAGACTAAGTGCAAACAAGCAGCTATGGAGATGCAAATCGGGCAGAGCTTCATTGCCATGTTTCCCTTTCATGTTTTCCTCAGAAGCTGGCCCCTGGGTTAACTTCCTCCATCAGGGATCACAGTTACGCCTGACATGTTTGACCACTGTATGTGTGTATTCCTAGAGTCTCCGTGTCATTCTGGGCAGTCCACACTCTGCCTTCACCATGGTCTTCCCAAAACGAAAAGCTGGCCCCAGATGTATGTTCTGAGAGGCGTTACCTCCCTGTACCAACTGCCCACAGTGAATGTGATCACTAGGTATTGCAAACTACAAATAAAACTAAATACACACATGCATTGGCTTTGGGGTCCGCTCCAGGGATTGGTGACGCGCACTTGCCGGTGTGTGGGGGTGGGTCATGCTGATGTGGCTGTGAGGTGCGCATCTGGTCCTGTTCTCCCGCGCTTCTGCGCTGTGCCCATGTCCTGCTTCCTGGCTGCCGTCGTGAACTGTGCATCTTTGCTCTGCCCTGACATCTCTTTCTCATCGCCAGCTGGTCATGGGAACCAGATTGGAGCTAACCTAATTTGGTCCTTTTAGTTGTGGGTGTTGGGTATTTATTGTGTCTGATCATGGGAATCTGGCTAGCACCCAGCTCTCCTTCTTTACGGAATATATATATATATATATATATATATATATATATATATATCTATGTCAGTACCAAACTGTGTGTACATCTCTGAGAGTGACATTTCATTTCACCCATTACAAACATGTGCAGTTCTTATTAGTTTGGTCTCTAATGAGTTCTTTTTTCTTGAGGAACATGTGAAGGGCTTTAGGATATATGTGTTTCCTGTGCTTCTGTTGTTACCCCTGCATATATTTCATTCTGTCCACACCTGACAGGTGCTTTTCAAAGATCCCTGGAGGGTGGTGGCTCTGCAGACGGCATTTGGGCTCCTTGACTCCATTTGAGGCTGTGTCCTCACTGCCTAGCAGCATCCCAACTCCTGTCCCAACACAAGTGTCGCCACCCTCACCTCCTGGAATAGTGCATGCTCTCTGAATCTAGTGAATAATTTCTTCTTTGAGAGAGAGAAGAAGCTGCATTTGTTTCTTGGACACCTGTTGGAGACAAATGGAATAATTAATTTCCTCACACTGACACTGTTCAATTATATAATGTGACTTAGGTAAAAGATAAGAAAACTCTCTGAAGCATGAATGATTTATTCTTGTAGTATTAATGACAATGTAACTCCTAATAAATTTAGTAGCTTGCAAAAGATATTTCAATAAGTGGGGAAAACATGAAGATAGCATGAAAAATTAAATGCAGATACCAGAGTGTCAGCTGTATAACTGATAAGGCTGGATTTGAGTAGCTGGCTTTAATCTAATAGCAAATGGGCTTTTCAATTCTCAACCCAAGTAAAACTGTACTTCTGCAGGGTGTCCCAATCCATAGGGTAAGATTCTCAGCAAGGTGCCAGGAACATGTGCTCTTTGTGATCACTTCTCTCAAGAAAAGCAGAGCAGATCTCAGAGCACCAATCCATCTGTCCACAATCCACTTTTCTAACACTGTAAGTCTCTCCAAAGTCTAAGAGGACAGAAGAGTAAATGAGTTTTAAAAGGTAAAGAATTGACCCTAACAACGTTTCTCCCGATTTGGGGTTAGGTGAATTGTGGGGTCAACTGTGCCTGGCTCAGAGATAACCAGCAGCCTGGGGAAGCATCATCCCTGGGTAAGGGTGTTTCTGGAAAAGACTCCCATTGGACTAAGTGGGCTGCCTTCGCCTAATGTGGGCAAAACCATCCAAAAGGCGGGGGGCCCCAGTCAAAGGAAAAGGCAGATTTGCTTTCTTCTGGATCTGAGACACACTTCTCTCTTGTCCTGGGGCACTGGAGTCTCCAACTCTTTCCTTTTGGCCTCAGGCTTGCACCAGGCTCTCCCTGTTTCTCAAGTCTCTATCTTCTGCCAGAGAGTTACACCACCATCCTCCTCGGTTACCACGCCCTCACACTCGGACTGAGCTGTACCACCTGATTCCCTGGCTCTCCAGGTGGTGGTCAGCGTATTGTGGGCCTTACATAGCTGTGCAAGCCAAATCTATGAGAAATGTTCTCTCTGTTTTTCCTCTAAGTAGAAAGACAGATGACGAGATAGACACATAGATGATAGAGTAGATGAGGATAGATGATAGACTGATAGATGACAGAGTAGTTGATAACAGATAGATGACTGTAGACTGATGATAGATTGATGGTATATAGATTGATGATAGATAGATAGATCTTGTTGATTCTGTTTTTCTAAAGAGCCCTGACACAAATATTCCAAGTATAGGGAAAAAGAATCACCTTCTAACAGTGAGTTAACACAGTGATTTGAAATGTATAAAGATTTTGCTTATACTTAACCTCATTGAAATTGATATACCTCCATGAGTTAGGGCAAGTACTTTTGTCTAAATAATGAAATTGAGGAATTTTTTATGAATAGCCTCAAAAAATATTTCACCTGACTCATACCCTAAAGAACTTCTACTATGATATACAGTATTTATTTTGACTTTGTTCCTAAATTTATCTTATCCTCCTTGAAAGAAATTTATTTTTATTCCTACTTTACAGTGTAGCAGCCAGGACAGCACAAGGGGTGCAGGAGGTGCCCAGTTAAGAGTCACTCAGGGGCCCAATAGCGTCTCATGGAGCAGGTTTAATACCAAGAGTTGATTTTGAGGGAACGTGTTGGGTGTTTCTCAGCTGTGTATGTCATAGCTTGGAAACAATTCCAGAAGTACTTAGGTACTCACAATGTTTTTTATTTATTATCATTCGCAGTCTTAACTCTGAAGGGAAGCCCTTGTAAGTTCCTTCATTGCTTAAGATTAATAAAATTTGAGATTATGAACCTCTGTTAAATGGTTCCATTTTAAACACTCAAGGACTTCCAAGTTAAGTTGCCACCTTTTTGTTTCCCAGTGCATGTGGTGAGTCACTAGTGGTTTAGTTAATCTGATGCCAGGCTCTGTCGTAACTGGTCTGAAATTCTGTAAGTCGAGAATCTCACCCTGTAAGAGAACAGAAATAGCACTCTTCTTCGACCACACAGCACCTCCCGGTGCCCTTTGCCACTGTTTGCTCAGGGGGATTTCACTCCTGGCAACTCTTTCCATTCTTTAGCGTTGTGAGAGAAGTACCAGGGGTTTCTTTGCTCCCAAGGCACTGCTTGATATCTGTCCATTCACTGTTTACTAGTTTCCAGTGGATACTGACAGGAAACATAAAGTCAATCAATGTCCCTCCAAATCTTGTCGCTTTATCTTCCAGACAGTCAATACAATCCTTCTTTCTCTGTCAGCTTGCACAGCTTTTCCCTTTGCATCATCATCATCGTCGTCGTCATCATCGTCATCATCATCATTAATTAATCCCCTCCCTGTAAGCCTTTCATCAGACATTTGTCTTACCATAGCAGCTTACAGGGGCCAACAGTAATGGCAAAGAGGCTCCTCCAAAACAAAACAAACATCAAAAACTCAGTAAAACAACAGCAGCAAAGAAAACAGACAGAAAGTCCCAGAGAAGTAGTGGAAACTTGTAGTACAAAAAAGACACATGTGAATAATAAATAAAAAGTCATGAAACTTTTAAACAGGATTCTAACACGTTCAGCAACTTGGTTCCACTTATTCATTCACTTACACAACACCATTCATTCAGTGCCCACCTTCTGTTAGCCGAGGCCTTTATTTTGTAGTTTAAAGATACACTGGACAAAAGAAAATGTATTTAAAGAAACAAGATATGATGTACACATTACAGAAAAATCCATGTGACAGTGACCTACGTATACTTCCGTTAGGGCTACCAGTAAGAAGCCTTTTCGAGACTTGACTTTAAAGGGATTGAAGGCATAAATCTATAAAGGCTACTTTTTGTTTAACAGTCATGAGAAGGGTACCACTGCTGTGACCCTGGACAGAGAAACGTGTTGGAGACGTCAGAGCAGTGCGAGTCTCACAGACTGAGCCGAGGGAGCACGTCAGAAGCGAGCTTCCCCCCAGCTCCCCAGGACAGCTGCCGTCTGTGCCCTTCCCGATGAATCCCAGAGGGCACATCTTTACCTCTCAGTAGCAGCTTCATGTGGGCAATAAAGTCTATGGACGCCTTTAAAAGACTATGGCTTAAAGCCTGAAACATATACAGACCACAGAGAAAAATTGTGACTCCCCGTTTTATTCTTTTCAAGGTTTAATCTCACTCACCAATAGATCAAACAGAAGTTGATCTACAGCAGAAAGCCTAAAATATTAGTTTATTTGGAGTACCCAGGACCAAGATCAGTGAGAACGCTCTCAAAGCCCAAGATCATCTATAAATTAGTTTTTTTCCTCCTCGTGTTATTTTTCCACTGCAGAACCTATATGTGCTTTGCTGCATATATATTCTCTGAGGGTTTAGCTACCTAGAACATGCTTTGATCCACCTTGAATTGTGGCTTTTCTACTTAAATCATGAATATCATTATGCTGGCTCCATCTCCAAGGCAACCAGATGTAGAGCAGGAATTGCTCAGTCTAGCTGGAAGCCCAGCCTCACTTGGTCATCTCTACTTCTGTGGCCGGGAGAACACAAATATTCCATGGCCCCTTGTTATTTTTCTAATACCTTGCAGATGGGCACATGCCCCCATGAATCTACTTATTTAATTTGTTTCATTTCTATCAATTTACACTGATGTGTTTTCCTTCTTGAATATAGTAATGCTCCTTTATGAATAATGTACCCAACTAAACTGTTGTCAGGCTTTGAAAACCAGCATAAAGAATCTGAATATCATTGTGTGAGCATCACAGGGAAACCATGACATCAGAGCAGCGGTGAGATTTGATGATCATTCTGACTGTGGAGGAGAAAATGGGGTAGAGGAGAGTAAGAGTAGAGATAGAGGGGATCACAGAGGGCTGTAGACCACATCCAAGTCAGGGGCAATGGTGGTTTTGAGTAGACAGAGCATTGGAGATGGGTTGAAATGAACGGATTGCATATGTACTCTGAAGACTTAGTAAATGAGGTCTTCCAGTGGATTGGTAGTGAGAAGAAAGATTAAGAGAAGGAGAAATCCATAATACTGCTTCTATATTCTGGCTATTTGACTAGAAAGTGAGACCATTTATGGCTATGGAGAAGACAGGATGAGACAGATGTGGCAGTTGTCTCAATTTTAGGATATTCCTAAAATATCCATTAAAAAATCTTGTAGCAATGCTTTTTCATAAGCCTAGTATAAAGTCATTGATAAAATTTGGAATCAACAGCATTGACATTGTTTTGTATTTCCCGACCAAGTGCAGCTGAGTATGACCAGACTGTACTGAAAGATGTTATGGGGTCTCAGGGCTGAGCCAGGGGCCCCCTCACCCTGTAAAGGGAGCAAAAACCAGCAGAGTGTCCCAGTCTACAGAAAGCAGCCTAAGGCTCTCACACGCTTCGCTGCCGCCACCCCACAAGAAAACTCACAACCCACAACACCCTTCTGCTCACTCCAGGGTCGGGTTTAAGAGACAGGAGTGCACTAGATGGTGGTTTTTAAGTGCTTTTCTTAAGATTTTTTAGAACTAGACTTTTCAGCTCTCTAGGGTGTGAAAATATATGAATATAAACCAGAAGTTCTCGACCTAATCAAGGTTGCCATGTCATGGAGGGAACTGGTTTGAACAGTAAGACTGAGGTTTGTGTTAAATCTTTTTTAACTGCTGAACACTAAACAATACCTGAAAATAATTTTATCTTTGTCTAGCTCCTCATTTCTAGGACCTAAAAAACTATCTGGAGTTATATAGATGCTCCATGTATATTCTGAATTAATATGATATTCATAGTGTTATTGCATTTTCCAGAAGACTTTTTTTTTCAACTAACTGAACCAATATATTCCTAAGACTCTTTGCACTTTAGGACTCAGTGTCTCAATCCATTTCTATTCAAACATCCTCTTTCACTCATCCATCTCTGCGTGGCTCCTCCATTTCTCTAAATTCAAAGTGGAATCACATCTATCAAGTAGCGTACCGTTATCTGGGTTGTGTGTATGTATGACTAGCATACATTCCTTTACTATTGTTATGGATTAAAAACTGGTGGTCAACTTTAACGCCAGCTGGATTACATCTCCATGCTGCTGAGCAGAGATGTTTCACCTGAGGAAGGTTGCCAGCATAAATGGAGACATGGAGAAGAAGGGAAAACGTTAAGGCATTATGGCATTGAGACATTGAGCTGTTACGAGTTCTCCTACGTGTTGCTGTTTGAGCCATTAGGTTCTTCTGGAGAAGCTCTGGCCCTCACATCGAGCATTACTTCCTGGCTCCAGAGGGGAATATGTGCCGCTTGGTCTCCAGGATGAACTCGTCACACTGGCTTCTTGGCATGTACTTGACTGTGCTTATCATCAGAGGAGCTCAGGACCTCCGTGTCACTGAGGATGGCTGTGGTGCTTTTCAGGACAGCCCAGGTGTTAGTTGTGAGTGTGACTTCTCAGCTCCAGCGTAGAACCCTCAACCTATCAGCACAGCTCCTTTACCCCGCTGGCATAGACTTCCTAGCTTCCACCGCTGACCTTTGGGCCTTCCCAGCACGGATCCGTAGAAGAGACTGGCGTGAGTCCTTCTCGTGGGCTCTAGACCTCCAGTTGGACTTGTGGGAGGCATTGTCATGGGTTCTGGGTCTTCATCTGGACTCATGTGGGACATTGCTGTGGGATTTAGGCCCTTGGCTAAATATTCTATGTCTTTGGTGTTGTAGATAGTTTTCCTGCATTAACTTGTGTTAACTTTGGGTGACCATCATAAAAATAATATTATAAACTCCATGTCCTGATTCTAATTGTTCTGTATATAACCCCTGACTACAACAACTATTTTCCCCCCTTTTCTTGTGTAAATAGAGGTTTTCCAAATATTAGAGAAGCAAACTTACTCAATGGTCTGTACCATCCATATCTCTTTCTAAAAACCTAGTCTTTCGATTATGCAAAGAAATACTAAGGTAGCACAAACCAAGCCAAACGTGCTTGCTGCTCAGCCTCTGCTCTCTGGACATCCAGCCCAAAGCGTTTCCATCTATCTACTGTCTAGTGAGTACCATATTTTCTCTGCAGAGCGCATTGAAATTGAGAGACTATGTCATGGTGTCCTCTGAAATAATATTTATGAGAAGTCGCCAAGACTGGAATCAGCAGAACTGAGGCAAAGTTGTGTTACCCAGGGCTAAAGGAGGGCAAAGATTGGGCCAGGTGCATATGGTGACACCTACATGGAGAGTTGTTTATTCTGTTCCCAACAGTTTCCGATTCCTAGAAGACTGGCTTGTACTTGTTTTATGCGCTAAGCTTCTATGAGATTCTTCTCTGTTCCATCAGTGATTTCCCCTTGATTACAAGAACTCCAGTGGATTCCCTTTCTCAGAAAAATTAGCTTTGCCTGAAACCAGAGAAGCTAAATTCTTGGCGACCTTTATTTCCTGAAAACCGATCCAGGTGCTTTACATACGGCAGGGATCGAGAAATCTATGGCGTTGTGTTAATTATCTCACAATCTTTTCTTCCAGTAATTAGTTCAGTGTTTGCCCGTGAAGGTCACTGTGACCCATTCCTTACCCTAAGTATTCATGCAGCAAGCAGAAGTAGTCCTTATTATGAGTCATCAGACTGATAATGTTCAACTTTAACCTGTTGTTTCAGTTGCTGGTGATAAAACATGAATGCTAGACTTTACAAGAGCAGAATTAAAATATTTCTTTCAAATATCAATGGAAAAAGATACTTTGAAATGGTCTCTTCATAGAAGATATATCTCTGGAATCCTGCAGCCTGGGTGCCACCTTTACTTACGTATAAAAGGATTATTTTAAGTCAAGTGCTTTTCCACAGTGCTGTCAATATGCACTAGAGGTATTGTCCCAATGAAGTATTCTTTTTGCTGCTGTTGTTCTTCATCAAAGCATCTTTCGTCCTTGCTGGGCTGATGGTCGAGGATCAGAAGCAATAGTCCAGCTGTTCTGCAAACCAGCATTGCTTAGGAAGGTTAAGCAGTGCCTTTCAAACCCCCGTGCTCATGCGTCATCGCAGATGAGTCAAACTTGTTATGTTGGTGCAGCTCACAGAGAAAGGCCAGCAAACTTTAAAACTTTGTAAAAACAGCTTCTCTTCTTGGTCTGCAGAGGTGGCTTGGTCTGCAGAGGTGGCTCTGTCTGTTGAGTGCCACCTGCCACTCAACAAACCCTTTCTTTAAAAAGATGATTCCACACTTACCTTCTGACCTGTGAGGATAAAGGGATAGAGAACATAGAAGCTCAGCTCTTTGGGGAAGAAACTTTTGGGAGGATTCATCTTAAGTGTTGGCCATTGAGTAAAGCACTGCACATGGACTCAGTTTTTTTATTGATGCCTCAACACCTGAGACCCGATTCTGTCTCACAAAATCTCGGCGGTGCCATTTAAGCTTTCCATAGACAGTGCTTTCCACTGCACTAACATAGCACAGACTCTAGTGTTTCAATTGATGAAGTGAAAATAAATGGAAAGGGAAGATTCCAAGACTAAATAACTTGACAAATGCTGGTGTAATATATACCAGGATCACAGGCTCTGTCATTGCCTAAATGTTCGATGTCTTTAAAAGTTTGAAGTGTGCTCTGGCCACTCTGGATGCAGATCTTAAATGTCTGTTTCTTGGTTTATTTGATCACTGAGTGGGTTATCTGGTATGGAATATCTTCAAGACCTCCCTTTAGGGCCATGGGCTTTGGTCTCCAATGTTCATGATCACAGATTGGTATGGGAATTTTGATTCTATCTGGATCTTTGCTAAATTGAGGTTCCATGTTTTCCTATTCCCCAAGCTCTTGTCTTCATTTATCTCCTACTAGTCCTTTATTTAGGTTCAACCATTCAATCCCACTGACTTTACCTACATATTATTATTTGTATGATGCCAACATAATTATTCCCTATTCAAAATCATCACATCACTTTCCTCTATGGGAAATTTCAAGTTACCTTATAAAGTCAAACGTTATTGCCTTTGCTATGGATTTCTAAAATGACATCACAGAAATGATATTACTGAAATCTCAGTAATTTTCTGGATCAAATTTCTTTTGGATGAGAAACCTGTAGGAAATGTACATAACTTAGCCCAGGTCATCTAGAAATGGAGACTAAAACCGGTGTTCTGGTCACAGGAGGGGTGAGATTTCCACGTGCTGTGAGACATGTAAAGCAGGAAGGAGGAGGCCCAGCAAAGCCATCCTGAAGGTTAAACGCGCCTGGCATGGGGCCACCCAGCGGATCTGTGGAGAGACTGCTGGTGTCTGGGTCATGGAAGCAGACTTTGCACTCATATGTGAGCCCTCATCCCTCCCTCTCTGGCGCTCCCCTCCTACTCTGCTTCCTGCCACTGTGCACTAGGCAACTCTGCTCCACTACTCCCTCTAGCCAGGGTGCTGTTGTTTCAGAGCCACACAACATGGCCTGAATCCCCTGAAATCACAAACTTTGTAAATTAATCATCTCTTTCATCTCATTGGTGTTAGGGGTTGTATCTCTGCAGTGGGAAAGCTGACTAATACAGGCACCCACAATAATCAGATGGTCACATATTAAGTTCAGATGACCAAACAGTTGAAATGGAGTAGGATAAGTAAGAGCAGCAATGCTAGTAGCCAAACCATAGTGTAGGCAATTGTATTTCATAGATTAAGATGCACAAAA
>PVJX010021203.1:0-32297 GCA_004027295.1 Dolichotis patagonum
TTGCCAGGCAGGTGCTTAAGCCACTGAGCTAAATCCCTGGCCCAATAATGAGACTTTCAAGTCAATGATAAATAACAACATATTACATTCATATACTCATAGTCTTTGCGACATTTGGACCAGCTGGCAACCAAGGTGAAAGCATGCTTTGTAAATTTGCAACCCAAACAAATCTTTGATCAAATGATCCAAACATGGAAAAACAGAAAAATTACTGAGCTCAAAATGAAATGAACAGCTGTTACAGAGTGGACAAATGGACAAACATAGACAGATGATCTGTGCGGAATCAAACAAACATAAACAAGCACACACTATGTCAGGGTCTGTGAGACCTCTTTAAGTTCCCCAGAGGACATTTATGTACGTGTACTATGCCCCTTTGTTAAACTAGCTCACCTCCTACACCCCGTGCTCCCAGCACAGGAACACCTGTTCACCTCCAGCACCCCATGCCCTCTGGGTCTTTCTCAGATGTTCCATGCCACTTGAGCACTCCTGTATGGGAATTTTTGCTTTTTGCTTTACAGGTATGAACAATCACTAGCTCAGCAACTCCCAGCAACTGCTTATCAACAGACTGGACAAACAGGCAACAGATATATGGGCAGACTGACAAATATCTTATAAAATCAGAGTACACTCAAGCATATCCTTAATCAAGCCAAATTATAATGCCTTCTTACAAATTTAGAATCTATAACTATAAATCAACCAGTTGGATTTGTTATAGGCCAACTAGCAGAGATCTTGTATAAAAGGATCTAAGGGTTGATTCAGGGAGAGGCGAAATGGTGGAATTACACTGCGTAGCCAGTGGTGCCATCTCATTTCATGCAGGGCAAACACAATGAGCAGGAATCCACACAAGACCTTGGTGATAACACAGATAACCTCTTCCCCAGATCAGCAGGGACACCAACCCCTGTCCACTTGGGTCTGGGGGTGTTTTGTACAATACAAAAGTCTTTGGCAGAGGTATGTCCTGGTAAAAATGTATTTGAATCAGGAAAGAAGAAAGCCTTGTAGGGAAAGACAAGTGATTTAAAGTAAATAGCACCGTGGACAGAATAGAAAAAAATCTGTGCGGGAGGTGCACTTTTCTCCTTTAATTGTTTAAAGAGATTTGAGTGTATGATGAGCTTGTTCAATGATTGCTTGGCCAGTGGGATTATAGGGGATACAAATTACATGACAAATTTTCCATGTGGAACAAAAGGAAGCAAAAGCCTGTGAGGTATAGGCTGGACCATTGTCAGTTATAGGGAAGGAAGGTACACCCATGACTGCAAATGCAGCCAGGAGATGTTGAATTACATGTCAGGCAGACTCACCAGGCAGTGGTGAAGCACAAATGAAACCAGAAAATGTGTCAGCAGAAATGTGAAGAAATGAAAAAGGTTTTAAGGAGGAACAGTATGTGACATGTTTATCAAGAGTCATTGGAACAGAGGTCACGAGGGTTGACACATCACAGCGAAAAGGGTAAGGCATGGCAGCACAATGTAAACCAACGGAAATAAAAGCTTTAGCTTCAGAAGGTGGAATGTGAAACAATTTATGCAAGGAACAAGTGTATTGGTGAAAAAAGGCATGGCTTTCTTTAGTGTTATCAAAAAGAGGGTAGAGAATATGCAGTGCTTGATCAGCAATAGCATTATCTTGTAAAAAGCCAGGCAGGGGTTAATGACTACATATATGTAAAATAAGAGGGGCATGGCAAGTGCAAAGAAGAGCCTGTAAATGTAAAAAAAAAAAGACATTAAGTGTGAATCTATTGCCATAGAAGAGATAACAACAGAAGATAAGTGTAGGACAACATTATATACATATAAAACATCAGTAACCAAGTTAAGGGCTTGGGATGAAAAAACTTGCAAAGCAAGGATAACAGTGGATAACACACTACATTGACTAGAGGTTTGTGGTAGAGAATACAGGCCTTTGCAAGTATTATAAACAAAATATGTTACAGCTTCACGATGGGGGGGGTCCATCAGTGAAGACAGTGAGGGCATTCTTTAAAGGGGTTCAAACCAAACAAGTTTGAAGAGAAAAGGGAAGTAGAGTAAATAGAGACAATCAAGGATCATGGGGCATATGGAAAGAAATGGAACCAACATAGTCAGCCAAAGAAACTTGCAAAGGGAACAGCAGAGGACAGCAAAAAGGAAAAGTCAGCCTTGGTAAGTGGTAAGACAATATTGATTAAATCAATTCTAAGGACTATAAGTGTTCGAGCACGTCCTCAAGAGATGAGAGGAAATAGCATTGACAATGGGAAATAAAGTATTGCCAGGTGAGTGGGGTAAAACAGAAACATCAGCTCCAGTGTATAGCAAACCTGAAAAGGAAAGGTTGTCAATAATGAAAGAGAGACTTGGGCATTCATCTCCCAGGGGACTAGCAGTAGCCACCACAGTAGAGCCAAATCCTTGATTTCCACAAGTAATATCACAAGCTTTAGAGGAGACATAAGGCAAGACAATTAGTTGAGCTACAGATTCAGAAACATTTAGTTGAATGGGTAAGAGAGATCACAACTGAAGCAACACTATGCCAGTATAATCAGCATCAATGACACTGGGAATCACAAAAGTGCCTCTTTTTGATGCATGTCAACAGGAAAGAACTAGGCCAGCTCTCCCAGGAGATAAAGGATCATGAAAAGTAGTAGGAACCTTATAAAATGTACCGGGGATTTCCAAGGTAGTATCAGGTTTCATATAAACATCTTTTAAAGCATTTTTGTAGTCTTGATTTTCATTTTTATATGTTAATTGCTTTAACAAGATAGAGGCTGCTGCCGTATTATCCACCTGGCATTCAATAGCTTTATTTAATCTTTCTATAAAGGTAAGGAAAAGTTCAGTGGCCTCCTGTTTAACAGTACTAAAGGAACCTTGTGTGTCCACTGCTTCAGGGATTCTTTTCCAAGCTTTTACAGCAATTTGAGCCATTTGAGGATAATAGCCTGAGGGTGGCAATTAACTTGTTGGCAAATATCTGAAAAAGCTCCCTCTCCCCATAGTTCAGTAGCTCCTATAGGAATATTGCAATCTAAATTATTTATAGCTTGTGTGTACACAGCATCATTATATTCTTTGAGCCACACCTCATATTGGGCTGGAGTAACAATAGTACGCACTAAGACTTTCCAATGGAAAGGGGCCAATCACGAAAGTACTTTTAAGTCCATATTCCTTGACAGCCTTTTTTAAAAACTCTTTATCTTTTTTGTTTTTCGTTTTTGAAACGGGATTGAACTCATAACTTTGCAGCTGCCAGGCAGGCACTTATGCCACTGAGCTAAATCCCCAGCCCCTTTTCACTCTTTAAACAGAGTACTGCAAACTTGCAAAGTGGGGCGGTTGTCCTTGTTGATGCAAAATAGGACAAGCAGTTAATTCTCCATGTTGTTTAGCTTCTCGGACCAGCTTTTGTATGACAGTTAGAACAGCTGAGGAATCGCCCAGAAGTTTTACAGGGCTTGTATCTTGTGGAGGTAGCGGCAAGGGGAGGTAGAGAAGCAGCAGAAGCAGTACACCCAGAAAAACCGGGAAGCTGACCATGCGATGTTCCAACTACCTACCTGCCAAATGTCACAACATCCCAGCAAAGATACCAGGTGTCAATGACAGAGATCGGCGCTCAAGGCTCCTCAATGCAGCAGTTTACCTATCTTTTCCCAATCTGCCACAGTGAGCACACCCACCTCAGAATACCAAGGACAATGATCATGAATTTCCCACAAGAGGGGCACCAAACTATCCTTGGAAGTAACATGGCCCACCTTCCTAAGAAAGAGCAGCTCTGCATTACGTTTCTGCTGCACTTCAGACACAGCCATGACTTAACTGGTGAAGGGATTTTTCTAAGAAAATGAAATAGACGCGCTTCAGAGGCCATATTCCACCCCAGGAACACAGCAAAGGTAAGTCACCCTCCACAGCAGACATCTCCACTGTAGAGCCCCTGTTCAGGCTCCAAGCTGTTGGGGTCCATGCCTAGATCCCCAAGCCCCCAAAAAGGTGCATGGTGAAGGCCCAAAAGGATGAAACAAGTGACACAATCTTTAGGGATGAAGGAGGACAAAAATCCTTGGCAGAACTCGTAACTCTGCTAGCCGGCTGGCCGACTGATACTGGGCATTCCGTATTTAATAAAAACAAGCAAGGAGTTGAGTGGACAATGGAGGAAACCTGAGCAGGATCTGGGGAGGGGCTCAAAGACCCCCCTCAGAGCAACAGATGATGCTAATTAAAGAAAACTATCCAGAAAGTCTCCAGGAGGCCTCAGCTGTGGCCTATCTTGCCCCTGAGGCATCTCCTCATTCTCAGTTCAGTCATGCCTGGGACCACACCACAGCCCTGCACATGTATTCAGCTTCAATGGCTCCAACAATTTTCCATATAATTGCATGAATCACAAGTGCACATCACTCAGGTCTCATTCAAGCATTGCCACTTTCGCTCACTCCCAGACATAGCCTTTCAACTTTACTGAATACTGATAGACATTTGCCCTATCTCATCACATGTTATTCTTAGTTACCGCGCTCAACAGAAGAGAATTTGTCAGTCTGAGCCATGAGATACTGAGGACAGAGTAAAACTTTGTTTTTGGTCAATACTGTTTCTCAGCATGCATAATATTTTCATACCGAATGAGTATGAAACTCACAGCGGTGATAACAAGGAAAAATTAAAAGTACAAGATGCTGTAAGAAAATGAGAAAAGGCAGTGTGCTCATTAGCTCAGTTGAAGAGATGACATTTTACCTAGAGTTGTTTGAATAACACAAAGAGGTTACTCAGACAATGTTAAAATAGCATTGATGGCAGAAACAGTACTTTGAAGCAAAGACATGAGGGTCTGCTGAGCATACAGACAAGGCATTGTTATACACTGTCTAAATGTAAAGCAAAAAAGAGGAGGGAGGCTCTGAGAAATTTATCCCTCTTGTGCTTATAGAAGTCTAGTAAAATGTTGCAGAATCACTTAGGTTCAACGCAAATTCTAGATGGAATAAGGGGAACCTATAGTTGAATTTCCATGAGTTCAGATAGGTCTATAGTGCTGTAATAATTGATTTTTGGGAACTCAGATTGTGCATCCTACATTTTTCTTCACATCATCAAAACCAGTAAAAGACCTGAGAGACTTGCAAATTATTTGTCAATATAAAATGACTGTTTCTGTGAGTGCATCCTTTATTGGTAAGTCAGGTAAACAGAGCCGGACAGCATAGGCTCCAAAGGCTCAGGTTCAGGTGACAGGCAGCATCATGCAGGTTCCTAACACACCTACTTCTGGCCCATGCAACACAGAATGTAATGGCTTGATATTGGTGGGGAATCTATCAATAGTCTTCAAAACCAAGCTATTGATATAACTGGGCTTCTTTCTATAAGAAAACTGACATGTAACATTAGGTAACTAAAGAACTTTTTCATGTCTCAAAAATGTCACATCTTATCCTTTCTCATCTGTAGTCAGGGTTTGCAAGGGAACAATATTTAACATGGAACTTATAATTGATAAGATTATTTTAAAATATTCACCCCAAAAAAGTCTGATTTAGAGAGGTGTAGATATGTCCACTACTAGAGACACAAAGAATCCAGCTGAGTACTTGAATCCTATGACAATATCCTGCACAAGTCCTGCTGAAGACCTAGAGCCCATGGCAAGGACCTCCACAAGTTTACCTGGAGACCTAGAGGCACTGACAGTGTCTCATGCAAGTCTCTATCAAGGTTGTGTACTAGGAAGGGTCAAAGTTCAGTGCTGGCAGCTAGAAAGTCCATGCCATTTGGGTACAGAATCTGTCCACCAGGCTGAGTAATCAGTACTGGAGCCAAGACATGAAGCTCAAGATAAGGGCCAGAGATCCGCAAAAGAGAACAGTAGCCATGCACAGCAATAATGAGGACCTGAGCTCCTCTTATGATGATGGATGAGTTCATATCTGGAAAACCAGTGCTACCAGCTTCTCCATGAGAATCAACAGCACAGCACCTTCCCCTCCAGTTCTCCTTTGATGCTGTTTGCAACAATTCTTCAATGGATGCTCTATGCCCAAAACCATGATAAACTCTGTTCACTGGGTGATTCAAGTTGACCATTACTTAGTGCGCCACAAAACCAAAGCAGTTCTTTTTTTTTTTTTTTTTTTTTTTGGTACCGGGGATCGAACTCACGACCTCGCGCTTGCCAGGCAGGCGCTTAAGCCACTGAGCTAAATCCCCGGCCCAACCAAAGCAGTTCTTTAGATACTTAAAATCCCAAACAGACCCTATATCACTCCATATCCTAAAGTGGTCATCTGGTCTGCCTCACATAAACAACAGTGAGAAAACCTGAGGCTCATTCAAATGAACTAATAGGGAACACATACCTTCATAAAGTAGTCTTCCCATCTGCCTTGACAAACCTCTCACTGGAACTATGGGGTCTGTTTCCTGTCTGTGTGTGCCACACTCTCCTTAACTGTGGGCATTTGCATAAAACTTTAGACAGGATTATTGATCTGATTATACAAAGAAATTTTAAAATTCTTTTCTAAGGAAAGAAAAAAAAGGAACTGTTATATACAGGTGTTTACACATGTTTCACTGCAGTACACTGACAACACTGAACCCAGGAGATAATGTCATGAGGCTGGTGGTATGCACATCACCACCTCAATAAGGTCAAAGTGGTTACAGATGTTGCTGGAGGTAAAAAGTGGAAATATTTTAACAACCAAAACAGTTGAAATAAAATATACTGAATATGCATTTAACATACCAAATTAAACTGGGCCTGGTAGCGCATGCCTGTAAGCCCTGTACTTGAGAGGCTGAGGCAGGAAAATTGTTTGAAACCACTCTGGGTTATAAAGTGAACACAAAGCCAGCCTGAACTTCATAGCAAGACGCTGTCTCAAAAAGATTAAAAAAAAAAAAAGACAAATATATCAAATCTAATGAATATAATAGTGTAACAGTGATGACCTTATTACATTAACATGATTATCATGCTTAAACTGACCTGTGGTCTACTAGGAAAACCTAACATAGAGCCCATTTCATAATAAAATACCATATCATTTACTAAATGGAGTACACTGATGAGTATTTATTGTTCATCATTGGTATTTAGTGGCTGACAGAGCAGGGCTTGCTGCTGCTTCCCACAGAAAAAGTGACTATTGCTACAGTAAACAGAAATATGCATGAATCACTGCAATATGTCTTTAACTCTTTGGGGAAGAAACCCACTGAAGGAAGCACTACACTGATTGGAATTACTACTTTTAGTCTTTTGCATACTTTGTACACTGACTTCAGTAGTAGTTGAACTACTTACTTACATTTCCACCGACAATGTTCCTTTTCTCCTACAGTTTCCTGCAGTCTCATGAACGTGCTTTTGATTTTGTGGTGATTTGTTCTCTCTGCAATGAGATGGTGTCCCTATTTGCATCTCTATTGTGCAAAAATGCTCAATAGTTCTTCAGGTATTTATTGGCAATTGGTACTTATTCTGAAAAGTGTGTATTCATTTCACTTTCCTGTTGGTTTTACATGTTAGCTGTCAGGGAGTAAGAGGCAACATTTCTCCCATTCTGTAGGTTATTTCTTCATCCTTTTTTGTTTGACTTTTTTTTTTTTTGCTTCTATGTTTGTGCAGGAGTATTAAAATCTTATATAATCCTTTTTTTGCTTGTTTTGTCACCCTATCTTATTTTCTACACAAAACACTAGCAATAGCATTAAGAAAACACTTTTTTTAATGCCTCTACACTCAGAACATGGGATGCCTGGCTCATTCATGTTTCACTATGTTTTACTCTAATACAGGCATATTTGAGACTTCTGCACAGATTACCAGGAAAAGTACATTTCCTGAGCAAAAAAAAAAAAAATCACGATTTGCGGTAGTAATTTTTATCCTATCCTACATTTATATTCTTGACCTCAACTTACTTGTTTCCTTAAACTTCAAATGCAGGTATAAAAACAACTGCTATACCCTCTGCTAAATCATCTAGCAAAGTTTCCTCCCAATGTCAGCTTCAAAGCCATGATCATCCCATCTCATCCTCTCCTGATGCTAGGACTAAAGGAATCACATTTAGCCTAGACCTTTATACATAACTCCTTACCAATTCAATTACTTAAATACAAAATGACCAAAAATTGCATACATTTTGTTAGTTTTTATAAAATAACAAGAAATATAAAAATGACAACTCTAATGTATTCCATATAAGAATCAACTGGTTAAAATGACAACTGCCCCAGTGATGCTCAGGATAGTCAGTGCATAAACAAATGTGCTTCCCAAGTGAGGCTTGGTGATATCTGCTAGGTGGCCAAGTGATAAAAAGACAACTACTGTTGTGTAATTGTGAGTATTAAAATAATTTTGACACTGGAGAAGAAAGGAAGGAGTACTAAAGTACTAGGCTACATCTGTAGAACTTAAAGATGTATTTTGAGACAGGGCCACACTAAATTGTGTAGGCTGGACTTAACTTTCTCTTCCACTAATTTAAGCCCCCTGAGTTGCTAGGATTACAAGCATGCATCAACAGGACCACAAAGATTTATTTTCATGGTAAAATGAGCAAGTGAATGTAATCAGGATATATGTCTTATAGATTCAATATTCTGTTACTAGCTGCAATAGAAATACACACTCCACATCTTCCTGGTGATAAGCAGAAATGTGCTGCAGGGAATCTGGCCACATGCTGTATAGAGGCTGACAATGTACTTTACAGTGTCTTTTACTTCATGAAGTATATCAGACATATCAAAAAATAAGACATAATTTTAGTGGTTATTACGTAACAGGTGAGTAATTTATGTGTCCAACATAATTGAGACTAGGGCAAGCTATCTTCACTGGATTAGGGGTATTTAATACAGTGCTCATTTGTGTTTTCATGACACCAGTTTTTTAATAACATAATTCTGTCGGAACCTAAGTAGATTTTGTATTCAACAACATTGCATTAAACACTTTACAAATTACGTGAATGTTAAAATGGAAGTGAAAAACACAGGTTACAGGAAACCAACTGGAACTCATGGCCCAATGTATGTGTTTAGAGATAATCAGCACACACCACAAACTTCAGTGGTCCTTATAAATAATGAGACATGCCATTATATAAATTCACAGTTCAGCAAAACAGAACAAAATCTGAATTATAATTTAGCAAATTTACCTTTTACTGTACTGATAGCTCAAAATTTAGGTTTCCCTTCATGCCATTAGTTCAGTGTTTTAGGAAAAAGCAGTAATAATCACAAAATACATAACAGGTTCACAGCATCAAGGAATAAAATAAAGGCATTTGCATTATATATTCAGTAGCAACCTTTTTCCCCAAAACAACTCCACTGTTAAGAAAAATTCCTTTCAAAGTATGGTTACTCATAAATCATACCACATTATATACTTTCTGGAGACATTACTATAATTTATGATATGCTTTTGGAGACAAGTTATGGTTCTGTCATTGTGGGGCAATCAGAAATTCACAGTGGTATGGTTTATTTTTGGTACATGTGGTAGAAAACGTAACAAAGATGCAATATAAACAAGTAAAATTCTGATGGTTAACAAAACAAAGATTTATGTAAATGACAATATTTGCTCCAGTGAGAAAGAAAAACAGGCAACATAATGTACATGATATGCTATCCAGTGATGTTAGGATATAAGCAGGTATCTTGTCACAACATGAAAAACATAACATTTACTAATGTACAAGTTATGTGCAAAGAACACAACTTTGTCAAAAACACATGCTCCAAGTCTCTATAGATGTGTATCTTAATGTAAAATATAGCATCAGTTTCAGAAACATCATTCATGACACAGAAAATGAAGCATGTGCATCAAAAGATTAAAGCAAATGCAGTGTCAAAATTATAACTCACCAAAAAATATAAAAATTAAAACTTTTGGTGGTGGGTACCTCCCAATTTTACAGACAAAACATTAAGTACATAGACACTACCCATACTTGAAAATTAAAAGTACATTTCAGGGGCCGGGGATTTAGCTCAGTGGCTTAAGTGCCTGCCTGGCAAGCACGAGGTCATGAGTTCGATCCCGGTACCAAAAAAAACAAAAAAACAAAACAAAACAAAAAAGTACATTTCAGTTTACCACGTTCAATTCAAAGATGCTATGTTTAAGCACAAAGACACTTTAAAAACCACACAACATATGCACTTTAGGAGAGCTCCACCTCAGACTTTAGTTTCTGGAAAATTTGTGAAGAAATAATGACATCAAACTTTTGTATTAATTATTTCTTTTTTATTTTTTTTTGGTACCGGGGATCAAATTCACGACCTCACGCTTGCCAGGCAGGCTCTTAAGCCACTGAGCTAAATCCTCAGCCCTGTATTAATTATTTCTTCAGGTCTTCATGGGATTTTTAAACTAAGCTTACATCTGACCAGTGAAGACTTTTTCTATGTATTTAACAAAGTGTGTGGACTGGCATATTTTTCACATTGCTAATCCACATAGGATTTCTGCCCAGTAATCCCTTTCATATATGTATCATCATGTGTGCTGAAAGTATTCCCACAATGCATAGGATTAAACTCCAATGTGAGTTTCTTCATGTATTTCACATTCACTCTGGCTCCTGAAAGCGTCCCCACATTGCTTACATAGCCAGTGTTTCTTCCCAGTGTGAATTCTTTCATGTGTTCTCCAATGACTGTATGTGTTAAAAGCTTTGCCACATTGTTTACATACATAGGGTTTCTCCCCACTGTGAAGTCGTTGATGTATTTTACAATATCCATGTGTGGTGAAAGCTTTCCCACATTCTTTACATACATAGGGTTTCTCCCCAGTGTGAAGTCGCTGATGTATTTTACAATATGCATGTGTGGTGAAAGCTTTCCCACATTCTTTACATACATAGGGTTTCTCCCCAGTGTGAATTTTTTCATGTGCTCGACAATGAGCTTTTCTGCTGAAAGCTTTCCCACATTCCTTACATATATATGGTTTCTGCCCAGTGTGAAGTTTTTCATGCATTACACAATACGGACGTGTGCTGAAAGCTTTCCCACAGTGCTTACATATATAGGGTTTTTCTCCAGTGTGAAGACTTTCATGTATTTGACAATACGTACGTGTACTAAATGCTTTCCCACATTGCTTACATACATAGGGTTTCTCTCCTGTGTGAATTCTTTCATGTTTCTTACAATGTTCATGTTTGGTAAAAGCTTTCCCACATTGCTCACATACATAGGTTTTCCTTCCTCTGCGATGTTTTTCATGGATCTGGATATCATGGTGTGTGTCTGTTTCTTTCACATCCACATTAGCTTCTGGAGTACAATGGAATACTTTACACTGATTCCAAGCTTTATGTCCATAGTATTTCCCTACCTTGTTATTTCTGTAAAGAAAAAAATCACAATGAAATGGGTCTCTGTATTAATGATTTACCAGAACAAGTTCTGTTTTGATGCCTGCTAAGAAATTCTGACAATGAAGCAACTGAAGGCCTTGCAAGATATGTTGAAAACAACCATTCTGGGCCACATAAGCGCCTGCCTTGCAAGGGCAGTTGTGGGTTCAATCCCTGGTACCCCCCCCCAAAAAAAAAAGAAAGAAAGAAAAAAACACAACTATTCCCAAAAGAGTGGTATTCATTTGGGAATCTTAAAAGTTGGTATATTTTGAAATGCAGAATATTTAGCTTCACTTTGGGCATGGGTACATATGTGTAACACATACTGATCGTTCTGACATCTTTCCCCCATCACCATGTAGTTCCCTTCTCCAAAAGGTCAGTCTTACCTTTCTCTATCATCTCTCACTTCACTCCACAATTTGTATTTTTGTTTCCCATCTAAAAGAAACCATGTGACCTTTTACATTTTGTAGCTGAGCTATTGCACTGAACTTGATGGAAGACCCACCTATTTCTTATGGCAAATGACATTATATTATTTATTTTTTGACTGACTATATACCACATTTTCTTTTTCTTTTCCATGCTGGGAATGAACCACAGGTATTAGCACAAAATCTCTAGCTTTTTTTTTTTATCTATTTTAAGGACTTTTCACTGATGACTAATTTGTTAAGTTTGAATTTGAATTTGCCATTCTGCAAAATCTGGTTCCTAGCATGCTGGGTTTACAAGAATGCACAATCACACAGAGCCTATTAACATTTTCCTTATCCACAGATCCAGTGATAGATACCTTAAGCCGCTTCAAGACCTCATCTGTTATAACTTGATCTGCTTTGGGTATGAGTAAGCATGTATCTGTATTTTATGTAGATTTTGACTCTTGAAAATATACCCCGGAGAAGTACGCGGGGGTCAATTTTTAGACAACTGCATAATACTGATTTTCAGTGACTGCACTTAACATTCTACCAGCCTACTAAGAATTTTAATCAGAATGGATGGAATTCTCTAGAGAATGGCTTGAAAACACTAGCATTCAGTTATATTTCAAATTCTGCTGCAATCTTCGCAATTTTTAGATAATGAATGTGTTAGATGCTATCAAAACTCAAAAGTGTATGCTTTTCATACACATATATATGCAATTTCATACATTTTCATGATTTATTTCTGATTATACATGCTCAAGCTTATACATCTTTAGAGAATATTACTGACTTTAAATTGAATGGTGTCTCATTTCTTTGACTGTCGTTTTTCTGCTCACACACTAACTCCTGAGGAACATCCCTTCTCCTTGTGAGTGCAAATTACCTTAAATATCTCCAGTACATTTTGCATTCTTTTTCAACTTCCTGGTTATCCCCAAGTCCTCCTGAATTGTAGACATAAAAATATAAGGACTCATTATAATAATACATACAAATTAATAGATTTTGATTAGATTTATGATATAATATAACCAGGTCTGAGCTACTTTTCAAAATATTTTCATGTTCTTTTTAATGAAACAGAACTGATGAGCAACAAACAATATTCTCTCAATAGCATGAGTGACAAAGAAATGTCCTCCTTACCTATAGCAAGCATGTTCCTAAAGGTTTCCTCCATCACATCTCTGTAGAGCTTCTTTTGGGATGGACTCAGCAAAGCCCACTCCTCACTGGTGAAGTTCACAGCCACATGCTCAAAGGTCACTGCCTCCTAAAGGATCATACATATATTTCTCAAAGGAAGATTGAGACTCAAGGCCTGGGATATCTTAAATTCTCTCATAAAAATTTCAATCAAGGGGCAGGAGATTTAGCTCAGTGGCACAAGCACCTGTCTTGCAAGCATGCAGTCATGAGTTTGATCCCTGGTACCAAAAAAAAAAAAAAAAAGTATCAAAAGCAAAGTGTGGTGGTGCATATCTATAATCCCAGCACTCAAGAGGCTGAGACAGGAGGGCTGCTGTGAGTTCAGGGCAATTGTAGGCTCCACAGGGGGTTCAAATCCAGCTGATATACATAGTGAAAGCTTCTTTCAATAAAGCAAAAGAAAACTAAAAGTAAAACCAAACAAAACAGCTGAATGGAGACTGAATTCTTCAAATCTTAATTCCACGTCTTGGTCATCAATTTTGTGTATATACACTTTTTTTGAGACAGCAATTTTGATGCTAGATTGCAATTCATTGCTAATGTAAGAGCCAAATAGGAGCACTGATTCTTTTGCTGAGTCACTGCAAGAGCACCTGTGCACTGTCTCTAAAGCAGAGCTCACAGCAGGAGCCTGCAGGACCAGCATCCACAAAGCATAGAGGCAGACTATCTCACGAATCACTTTGATAGACTACAGATGATATCTCTTCAAATATCATTTAGGCCACTGAGCCCTTTGTTCTTTAATATACTTAAATAATAACTAAAATGTAAATGGAAAACAACTTTATGTAAACAAGTGTATAAACAATGAAACCAGGCAAAAGCTGCAATTATAGCTCAGTGTCACAAAGTGATTACCTTCCACTCAGACATAAGAAATTCTAGGGTGGTATGAGGGTAAAATGCATAAAATATGTTGTATGCACTGATAACCAATATTTCACAAAGTAACTGGGCAGAAAAGGGAAATTTGAACCAGGTGTGGTAGTACACGCCTGCAATCCCAGCACTTGGGAGGCTGGTGCAGGAGAATTGCCTTGAGTCTGAGGCCAGCCTCAGTTACAGAGCTATCTGAAATACAGACCCTGATTGAAACACCCTACAAAGAAAGGGAAACTTGAAAAGTGACTGCATAAGACACCTTTGATTTGTTTTAAAAATTATAGCCATACAATATCATAAAATTCCAACAATATTCAATACTTTCTGAGGAAGAATGTTGATATCTTCCATAATATACAGAAAACACATTCATGGCTGGGGATTTAGCTCAGTGGCATAAACGCCTGCCTGGCAAACATGAGGTCATGAGTTCGATCCCTGGTACCAAAACAAAAAAGCCTACATTCAAATTCCATCTTCATGACACTGGGCATAATTAGAGAAAATCAAAATTAGATCTCAAGTATGGAACACACAATTCATAAGTTGACAGGTATGTGGAATATTGATTGTTGACAGAGCTGGTGTTATTCATCTCAAGGAAGAAATCACACGCCAACTTTAACTTCATGCTTACCCTAAGAACTACTTAACTTTCAGTGAAGATCCTCTCTGTTTTAAGTCCTGCTTTTGGCACCCTGCATCATGCCAATCATTTCCACATCCTTTCCATGCTCCTCTGATACACCCTAAGCAGAAAACCTCCAGGCCTAACTATTGATATCCCTGCACAATTTCTATTTAGGGCTTCTGCTTTACACCACTTAGTAAAGTCCACTGCAGAGTATTTCTGTATTTAAACAATGTCTATGATCAGGCCAAGCTATAAATTCAGTTGTTAATTCAGAGATGACACCCCTATTCCTTTCCACTCAAAAGGATATCATGTGTTATGTGTCCATGCAACTGCCTAAATTTAGGCATTTTTCAATGAGGGTTTAACAGGCAGCAGATTCTGGAATTTGCCCTTAGCAAGCACACGTTACCCTGCCCTTGTTCACACTTTAACATCTGCTTCATTTTTCTCAGAATTCGAAACTCTATGGCTGTTCTTACATAAATAGTCTGTGAGCAGGGGTGTCACCTAAATAATTAAGTATGATTAGAAATTCTTTTGCATTGGTCTATATGATAAACAGGAGTTCACCAGGTTTGGGAAGTGCTCTGCCAGAGACACATCACTAGACATCTTTGAATTCTCAGGACCTTTGCAAACACCTGTCATGAGGATGGAACTATAAGCACATGCTGGAGATTTAGGCAATCATGATAAATACAAAAAAGGCAGAAGTTTGAGGAGAGCAGTTGTGGCTATGGGGCCCTGCATCAGACATTTATAAACTTCAGACACTCCAGATCTGCTGCTCACAGGAATGAGAGCCCCTTCCTCTGCCCGCGCTGATGGAGGTGCCAGGGCAGCAAAGAATTTCAAATATGATATTCGAGTCTGCTGCTGTCAGGGTTCTGGGGACCCAGAATCACCCTTACCCCCAGCAAGAGGCAAAAGGGACAGAGGATGACTCACTGCCAATGCTGAAGGACCTCAGTGGCTGAAGCTAACTAAATACCTGAGGATCCAGACACCGGAACTGCTTCTAACCACTTCTAACTGATTTCACCCAATTCCACCCTATTTCAGGGTTCCCATCCCACAACATCACCATTCTGTGGCTCAAGGGTCTCCCAGGTTCTTTGCTAATCAGGCCACACGAAATCGAAACCAGTAAACGAGATCCAGCAAGCATTCTGCTCCCAGTACTGTGCTCAGAACCGGTAAACAATGCCAAGACACCAGAAGAGACCGAAGAGACCGCCTTCCATGGCCTGCCTGATTGGCTGGTTCATACAGCCCGCCTCTTCATTACTGATTCACTCCTGCTCTATTTCCCTCCTGAGTCAAGAATAAACAGGGGGGAAAAAAAAAACCAAAAAAAGATTAAACAGGGAAACAACCCCTACCTGCACGAGAGGATCCCAAATGAAAGACTAGTGCAGAGACTTCTGGAGCTGGCTGTCTTCTACCGTGCTGATCTCAGCTCCACTGAGGGGTATTTGTTCTGAGAGGCTTTACTGCAGGCTTTTTTTGTTTCCAAATCCATTTTATTTCAAGGATAAAATGAAAAAAAACTAAAACTAAATTTCAAAACGTGTCAATCCGGGGCAACAATGGTATATATATATTGCACACTGTCATTCCCAGATCATTCACCCAGAGCACAAGACATCTGTATTCAATTTTCTAAACAATACTGTTACAGGTAGCTGAGTAGTTAAATACTATTGGCAGTGAGACAGGGCTGGTTCCTCCAAGGAGCCCATGCAAAAGCCCAGATACCTAGCCACTATGGGGAAGACAGACAGCTCGTGCTGTGGGCCAGGCCTCAAGACAAAAAACCAAGCAAATGCATCCATATCCTGATGATTGATATTCTAAATAGTTCCCTATCACTCTGAGGAAGTCAGGAGTCAACATTCAAACAAATGTATCCCTATCCTAAGGACTGATATTCTAAATAGTTCCTATTATCCCGAGGAAATCAAGAGTCACCATCCCAACCCCCTAAGGAAAGAGTCACTGCTCCCTAAGAATGTCTGCTTTCTACATGACTTGCTTCCCCATTTGTTCCCAATTTAGTCAATTTTAGCCGAACTGTTAATCTTATTGGCTACCATAGTTCTGTCCCACCTTCTGCCCATCTGCCTTGTGAGTTCCCAGTTTTCCCCACCTTGAACCCATTTCACCACATGATTTTACTCTATAAAAGTCCCTAGAAAAGACAGTCTTTGGCAACCTGCTCGGGACCCCTTCTCTCTCTGAAACAGAAGCTTTCTTTCTCTCAATAAATATATTCTGCTCTTAACCTCTGTTGTTCCTAAAATTCAGTCTTTGATTTTAGAGAACACAAACTCATACCGGACATAGTAGGTCCAGAGTTTCATTCCCCTATAACAATACCAGCATAAACTTTTTTTAGTGAACTCAGAGATATCAGTAGTAGGTTGTGTTCTACAATGTTGACCTCACCTCTTGAGGGATACTTGCATTGAAGGGCTTTATCCCTGCCTTTAAGTGCTGCTCCTGTTTTCTGAAAGTGAACTGATCTGTAGTTTTGGTTGTGGTATCTCCAATGCATTAAGGAAATGACTAAAAATATTTCTTGTGAATGATTTACCACCAACCATGGAAGCAGAAAGATAGCAAAAAATCTTTATTTCATTTCTTTTTTTTTTTTCGGTACGTGTTTGCCAGGCAGGCACTTAAGCCACTGAGCTAAATCCCTGGCCCTATTTTCACTTCTTCATTCAAACTGAAGGCTGTACTTGAAAGAGTTTTGCCCTAGAATAAATTACAGGACATTATGGCTGTAGTTCAACATGGTCGAAGGCCAAATTAGAGATGCTTACCATATGGCCACTTCCTCTTTTTTCCCGATTACAACTTCCTCCTTCCTTTCCCAGGGGCCGGAAGAAAATTCCAGTCAGCTCCTTGCAGGCCATCAATGTCCACCCCAAGCACCACATCCAGTCAAAAGTCACATATACCTCATAACCCCATAATCTGTCAGAAAAAAAAAGCCAAACCCTTGCTGGTTGTGGGCTCCTCTCCACATTCTTTAAATAAAAAGGCCACTTTTACTTTTTCTTATATTCTGCTTCTCTGTTGCACCAGAAAATGCTAACAGTACTGATTCTTGTGAATGTGTGGAGCTAATTTACCTCCTCAGTAATTCACATGATTAATGCCATGAGTATCCAGTGGAAATTAATGTAGTGGACTGTTGCTTGACTCCATCAGTGTCAATGCAGTTAGTTTAATCCTAAAATAAAAATAAATCTTCATATAAATTTCAAAACAGAAGAAACCATCAAAATATAGACAGGGTCCTAGAGACCTACAGACATCTTTCAATATTATAATAGAAGCCTTCTAGAAACTGGCAAAAATATGCACTTTGAAGAAAAATTGTTCAAACAGCCAATAATGTAGAAATTTTTCTAAACAATTTTAGGTGAGCCTTCTCTTTTATATGAGATAGCCTAATGCCATGGCAATGTCTAGTTCTTACTAAATTATACTCGCAAACCAATTATTTTACATTTATAATGACTTATGTATACAACTTTATATATTGCCAGGAATATAACCACTGTGAGTTGTATTAATCACTTAAAACTGCAGGAAAAGGGAAAAACTTTCGGACATATCATAAAGGTATAGTCATGTTAATTTGGCTCATGTTAATGACATAGGGGATGAAACTCCTGACCTCCTATATGTCCGGTATGAGTTTGTGTTCTCTAAAATCAAAGAATGAATTTTAGGACAATGGAAATTAAGAATGGAATATATTTATTGAGAGAAAGAAAGCTTCTGTCTGAGAGACAGAAGGGGTCCTGAGTGGGTTGCCAAAGACTGTCTTTTTTAGGAACTTTTATAAAGTAAAATCATGAGTTTAGATGGGTCATAGGAGGGGAAAAATGGGAATTTGCAAGGTGACCATAAGGCGGGATAGAACTGTGGTCAACCAATAAGGTTAATTGCTCAGGTAAAATTGATTAAATTAGGAGCAAACGGGGGAGCAAGTCATGTAGTAGGTGGGCATGCTTAACAGCAGTGACTCTTCCTGTAGGGGGTTGGGATGGTGACTCTTGACTTCAGGGTGATAGAGAACTGTTTGGACTGTTGATCCTTAGGATGTGCTTGTATTTCCTTTGCCTTTTGTCTTGCGATTTGGCCCACAGCGGGAGGTGATTGTCTCTTCCTAGGCTGCAAGCAATCTGAACTTCTCTGAGAGCCCAGCCCTGTGGTTGCAGGCAGCTGAGTTAGTTAAAAATACTATAGGCAGTTAGACAGGACTAGATCTTACAAGGAGCCAGTGCAAAAGTCCAGACCTTGCAACTATGGGGGAGACAGATACGTCCTGCTGTGGGCCAGGCCTCAAGACAAAAAACCAAGCAAATGCATCCATATCCTAAGAATTGATATTCTAAATAGTTCTTTATCACCCTGAGGAAGTCAGGAGTCACCATCCCCCCTAGAGAAGAGTCTCTGCTCTCTAAAAATGCCTGCTTTCTAGGGACTTGCTTCCCCATTTGTCACCAATTTAATCGATTTTACCTGAACTATTAATCTTATTGGCTAAACATACATCTGTCCCACCTTACTCCATCTGCCTTGTGACTTCCCAGTTTTCCCCACCTTAAACCCATCTCACCACAAGATTTTACTCTATAAAAGTGCCTAGAAAAGTCAGAGACCTTGGCAACCTGCTCGGGACCCTTTCTGTCTCTCAGACAGAAGCTTTCTTTCTCTCAATAAATATATACTCTGCTCTTAACCTCCATTGTTCCTAAAATTCATTCTTTGATTTTAGAGAACACAAACTTGTACTGGACATAGTAAGTAGGTCAGGAGTTTCATTCCCCTATATCACTGTGTGGCTACCTGTAACATTAAGAATTATTAATTTCACTTAGCATAATTGTAGCAAATAAAATGTACTTAATGTATATAGTGAAATAAACAATTAAATTGGAAAAAAATGATTATCACAGTTTGTTTACCTAGCGTCACCATTTTCACCTTCCAAGTATGTGGGAAAACAAAAAATAAAAACAACTCTCAGCAAATAGCAACGGTGTAGGGGACGGTATATCATTCACTGTAATTACCATGTTATCTGTAGGTATTTTGTAGACCACAAAAGAGACATTGAGCTTTACAATTAACAACTATCAGTTTCAATAATTGCACTCATAGCACTGCATGGTTGACAATTGTAGATTTTTTTTTTTTTTGGCACCAAGGATTGAACTCATAACCTTGTGCTTGCCAGGCAAGTGCTTGTACCACTGAGCTAAATCCCCAGCTCCAACAACTTTAGATTCTAAATATGACTATTACCAATATTTAATTTGCCATTGACATATTTCATTAAAAATCTTGTTAATCTACATCTTCACAAATGAAATTATTTTCTTTCCTTGCAGTTTAAATAATATTTTATTAAATGTATAAACATCACTTTATCCATTCAAAAAGTATTGTGATTTTACTATAGAAGGTCAAGGTAGACAGAAATTGATATACAGTCAGAGAGGAACTAGAACCTCAAAGGAGTCAATGTAAAAAACTAAATACAAAAATCACTGCTAGAGGCACAGCTGAAGAAAACCAGGTCTCAAGGTGAAGATGCAGTGACCATATCTACATACCTCCTGAAGAGAAAAACAATAGCTTGAAATGTACTAACTACCACCACCTCCTCCAGGAAGTCCACATAGGCATCAATTATTATACTCAACGACCAGAACAACTGGATTTCCCACAAAATGTCTTCCATCTTTCCACATACCTTTTCTGGGTGACTTGTTCCCCTGTTGAATAATATTAGTTAAGCAGCTATAAGCTTATAGGTTGATCGTAGTTTGAGACCCACATTGTACCCACATTGACTTTGCTGTATAAATTACCCCTGACAATAGGTCTCTGGCCAAATCACTGAAGACCCCTCCTAAAAATCAAGGGCTATTCTTCTCTCTTTTGTTCCAAGAAAACTTTTTGAACTTCTTTTGGTTTGTCACTTCATTCCTCAATGTTGTGAGCCAACAAACAGTGCATTTGACGTCAAACAGGGCAGGATTATATTTCTCCTATTTCAATTTGAATATGAAATGTCTGCTAAAGGACATGTTTGAAGCGTTTTTTTTAAGCTGCTTGTTTGCTTTGAGTTTCTCATTTCCATGAGCTTTTGAACCTCCTCAGTCTAGTAAATTGCAGATATATTGGAGGAAGGAGGTCACTGTTGTGCGCTATAGCACAATAGGTACCATTCATAACTCTGTATTTGTTACCTCTTTTTTTTTGGTACCGGGATCGAACTCATGACCTTGAGCTTGCCAGGCAGGCGCTTATGCCACTGAGCTAAATCCCTGGCCCGACTCTGTATTTGTTACTGTTTCCTGGATGCCTCTACATGACCAGCTTTCCTCTGCAACATCATTCCATCATTCCCATTTTAGATAAGTCAGCTTTACTTCAGCTCTATTATTTTTGTTTTCTTTTAATAGTCTTTCTCTCTTCCTTGGTTTTTTTTTTTTATTTTTTGTTTTTTGTTTTTAAAGACATAGTCTCACTTTGTAGTTCTGGCTGGCCTTGCACTCACTCTGTAGGTTAGGCTGTCCTTGAATACATGGTCATTCTCTTGTTTCAGCCTCTTTAACGCTGGGGAAAAGAGGTGGGCATCATAACACATGGTGTTTGTCCTTTTTCTTCCCTCCTTTTCACTATTATTCTTTCATTTCAGTGGCACTGGCATTTAATCCAAGTGTTTGCTTGTGTCAGTAAAGCTTTCTGCAGCTTGAGGTGAGTTCATGAACAATATAGGAATCCAAGTGACCAAATTGATAAATCTAAAATTTAATTAACTGAGTTCAGGACCACTCATATACAACCCCCCCGACCCCCAGTTTCAGAGTTTAAACAAGTGGCACTGAACTGGAAATTTACAGAGTTTTTAAAAGAGAGAATAACAAAAGAAATCCTGTTGGAAACAATTTAGCTAGAATCTTGCATTAATTTTGGTTGACACCTTTCTCTGCTTCTTTTGTTCAGCAGGTTAATTTTTCTCTTGTGGGTACAGCTCATTCTGCTTTTCTCATGGAACTGATACCCTGAGTGATTTTCCATTTTCCTGGGTCAAATACAAGGCACTGGTTAAATGCAGGGTTCAAGAGGGCATCAGCTATACCAAGCTATAACAGAGCGAGGCCTCAATATTTTTTAGGATAAAAAAACACATAATATTTGAATATTTCACTATTTGTGATATTCATCCTTATAATGAAGCCTGATCTAGAGTCATGACAGGCTAACCTCACCAGGTCTCTCATTGTTTTCCACTGGTCTTTTTCCTCATCAGCCATGAATACTCTCTGAGTTCATAATTTTGATGCTCAAATTTGACTCATATTCCCAGCTGTGACATCTCCTGTTTCTGCAGTAGTCTGGCCTGGCATCCCCAGCCCATAAGAGATAGAAACACAGCTTCTGATTTCCTTCACTCCAATTGCATTATGTGTTAATTTGGACACTTTCCTTTTAAGGGAATGGCAGTTAATAAATACATGTGTATCTCATGACTATTTCCTCATCTTTCAAATAACACGAGTAATTCTTTCAGGTTTTAGGTGCACACCTGTAATCCCAGTGCTTGGGAGACTGAGGTAGGATAATCAGTGTGAATTTACTGGACTAAGAAGTGAGTCCACCGTCAGTCTGAACTGCATAGGGAAACCTTGTCTCAAACAAACAGAAAAATTTATCATATTATTACTGATATCCTTGGGGAGAAGAACTCAATAGTTTGAAACTCTTAGGATCATATCTATTAGGATGCATCAGGCAAGTATAAGAAACCAGTAAGGCTAACTTCAAGGATATGGAGAAAACTCAAAAAATCTTATTGCAAACTGTAATATAGATTTAATGCAATGCCCATCAAAATACCACTGTATAGCTCACAAATCTGGAGTAAACATTCCTAAAATTCATTTGGAAACAGAAATCTAGAATACCAAAGACATTCCTGGGCAACAAAGGCAAGGCAGGAAACATCACAATACCTGACTTGCAACAATACTAGAAAGCTACTGTCACAAAATCAGCATAGTACTGGCAGAAAAACAGACCTGAGAATCAATCAGAGACTAGAAGATGCAGACACAACTACAAACACACTCTACTACCTTGTCTTTGACAAAGGCACCGAATATGTTCACTGGAAGAGAGATAGCCACTTCAATAAATGGTGCTGAAAAAAATGACTTTCCCCATGCTGAAGACTTAAACTGAAGCCACATCTATCACCATGAAATAAACAAAAGTCAAAATAGATCAAAGATCTAAATATTGAAACAAAAACACTAATGAGACTTCTGAACAAAGCACAAATTTTAAAGAATCAACTTCAAAGAATCAACCACTGGAAACTCATCTTATTAAAAAATATTTGTACATCAAAAGAAATCACTAACAGAGTGAAAAGAGAACCCACAGAATGGGCAAGGCATATCTTTCCATTTTCTGATAATCTCAATATCCTTTTCCAAAGTACTGTAATTTTCAATATGTGAGTCCTTTACTTTCTGTTTTAGATTCATTCCAAACATTTCATTTTCTTGGAGGCTATTATAAAGAGTATAGCTTTTGTAAGTTCTCTCTTACTGAGTTTGTTGATTGTATACAGGAATGTTATTGAGTTTTGAGTGTCAACTTTGTCTCCAGCTACATTATTGAATTTGGTTATTAACTCTAGTCATCTTTTGGTGGAGTTATTGGCATCTTTTATATAGAATATCATGTCATCTGTGAATAATGATAGTTTAACTACTTTCTTTTATATCCTTATTTTTATTTCTCTTTTGTCTAATTGTTCTGCCTAATGTTTCCAGAACTATATTGAATAGGAGTGGTGATAGTAGACATCCTTGTCTTGTTTCCAAATTGTGGAGTGAAAGTTTTCAGTTTCTCTCCATTTAGCATGATGCTAGATGTTTGTTTGTCATTGCTTGATTTTTTCAGATTGAGGTAAAGGCTCTCTGTTCTTATTTATTGTAGGGCTTTTATCACAAATGAGTGCTGGACTTTATCAAAAGCTTATTGTGCGGAGGAGTATGGGAAGATGGTGGAACAGTAAACAGCAGAGTAAGTAGCCTCTCTGAGAGAAACAGTCCAGATGCTGGAATATAGCATTCTGGTGAAGACAAGAAGGAAACAAATGGCTCCCATCAACCCAGGAAGAAACTAAAGTGAGAATTGACGCCTACTAAGAGAATAAAAAAAAAGAAAGAAAGAAAAACTTAAACAGAAGAAGGCGGTAGCTGGCAGCACCTTCATCAGAGCCAGAACCACTCTGCCAGAAGCACTGTTGGAACCCAGAGATGCATGGGCACAGTGAAGCTGGTGGCCCTTGGTGGGGAGAGGCAATGGAAGAGGGGAGCAGCAGAGCAGAGAAGTGCACTGGCTGGCAGTGAGTGTGGGGGACTCAGTCTTCCCATGGGAGTGGGCAACTGGCCAGGCACCATTTTGGAGTTGGGCAGGATAAGCCTAGACACAGAACTGTAACCAGCTTCGTTCAGCCACTCCTAGCTCAGAGCAGACTGGTGGAAATTGCTTGCATTGAGTCCAGTCTCTCTGTGTGATCCAATAGCCACTGCTGAGGTTTCCCCAAAGCTATCCCTAACCAACCCCATTGGCTGGGTGCACACTAATGTGGTGAAGACTCCCTGTGGTTAATCAGCTCAGAAGGGAAGGGTCAGAGCCGGGGGTTTAGCTCAGTGGCTTAAGCGCCTGCCTGGCAAACGTGAGGTCATGAGTTCGATCCCCGGTACCAAAAAAAAAAAAAGAAGGGAAGGGTCAGCCTGCCCCACCCCTGCTTACACTCCAGTACTACCAGCAGACTGGGGAAAGCAGCAAACAGCAGAAATACCTAGCTAACACACTTCAGAGTAATTATACAATACAGGAAGTGCTGGGGACCCCACTACCCACTTGTCCAGAAGAAACTAGGGACATGACAAGAGAAAGAAGCATAGATCGAAGCTCAAGGCTCCTCATGCAGCCTATCTTGTCCCAATTTTCCACAATGAGCACACCCCCCCTCAGGATCGCAAGGACACTGATCATGAGTTTCCAACAAGTAGCACCATACTATCCTCAGAGGTAATATGGCCTGCCTTCCTAAGAAGGAAAAGCAGTTCTGTTTTGTGGTTCTGCTGTGCTTCAAACAGAGAATTCCCCCATGACTTACCTGTTGACAGAATTTTCCAAAGAAAATGAGGTAAGATCAAATAGACCCACATCAGGGACCATATCCAACCCAGGAACACAGTGAAGGTAGGTCACCCTCCACAGCAGACGTCTCCACTGTACAGTTTCTGTTCAGGCACCAAGCTGTTGGGGTCTGTGCCTAGACCCCCAATCCCCTAGATGAGTGCATGGTGAAGTCTCAAAGGAATGAGACACACAGCATGGTCTTTAGGGCTGCAGAAGGAGTGAGCTCCTCGGCAGAGCTCCTAACTCCGCTAGCGGGCCGGCCAACTGACCCTGGGCAGCCCATATACAAGAACAAGGAGTTGAGTGGACAATGGAGGAAACCTGAACAGGATCTTGAGAGGGGTTCAAGGACCTCTCCAAGAAACAGAAGATGCTATCCCTAGAAAGTCTCTAGGAGGCCTCAACTGTGGCCTATCTTGTCCCCTGAGGCATTTCCTCATTCTCAGTCAATCATGCCTGGGCCACCCCACAGCCCTGCATGTGTATTGAGCTTCAACACTCTCCAACAATTTCTTTTGTGGGAGTTCAAAGGTTTTCTTCTTGAATTGTGCATGCTTTATTTCTTCCTGTTCTTAACCTTCTATCTGCACTTGAGCATTCTGTGGACCCACGTTACACAAGGAAATTTAAAACATCTTTTCTAAGAAAAGTAGAGAAAGAAACTTTTATATACATGTGCAACATGTTTCATTGTAATACAATGACTAACAGCACTGAACCCAGGAGAGAATGTAGTGAGGTTAGTGTTATGCATGTTACCACCTCAATAAAGGTGAACTCTTTACAGATGTTCCTTGAGGTAAAAAGTGTAAATATCTCACTAACTAAAATAGTTGAAATAAAATGTACTGAATATGTACTTAATACACCAAATCTAATGAATATAATAGTGATGTTCTTGCCACATTCACATATAAGAATGCTTATCATTCTTATGTTGACTGGTAGTAGAGTAGAAATCTCTAATGTTGAGCTCATTTCATAAGGTGTCACATATCATTTACTACATAGAGTACACTGAAGAGTATTTATTATTTTTGGTATCTGGGGTCTGACAGAGTAGTGCTCACTGTTGCTGCCTCACAGAAAAAATGAATATTGCTGCAATAAACAGGAATATACATCACTGCAATAGGTCTTTAACCCTTTAGGGAAAAGACCCACAATAGGAAGCACTACAATGATATTCATAGTGTTTTTGATATTTCGCACTGACTTTGGTAATGACTGAACTACTAACTTTCCCACCAAAGATGTTGAATAGTTCCTTTTGTCCTGCAGCCTCAAGAACATTGTTTTGAGTTTGTGGTGATATGTTTTGCCTGGAATGTGACAATGTTACAATTTGCATTTCTATATTGGACAAAAATACTCAAGAATTTTTCAGGTATTTATTGGAAATTCATATTTATTCTGAAAAATGTGTATTCATTTCACTGTCCTGTCTGTTTTACATGTTAGTTATTGAGGAGTATCAGGCAAATTTTTTCCTATTCTGTAGGTTATTTCTTCATGTTTCTTTGTAATTGTATTGCTTTTATGTTTGGGTAGAAATTTTTGTTTTCATAATCCTTTTGTTTGTTTTGGCATTCTATCTTATTTTTGTTTTGTTTTGTTTGTTTTGTTTTGTTTTTTGGTACCAGGGGTCGAACTCATCACGTTGTGCTTGCCAGGCAGGCACTTATGCCACTGAGCTAAATCCCCAGCCCTGGCATTCTATCTTATTTGCTACCCAAAACACCAGCAACTGTATTGAAAAAATAAACTTTTTAATATCTACATTCAGAATGAGATGTCTCATTTATTTGTGTTTTATTCTTTTATATTTTACTCTGATACAGGCACATATGTGACTTCTGCACAAATATTACCATAAAAAGTATATTTCCTGAACAACAAAATCATACTGATTTGCAATAGTTACTTTTAATCCTATCCTATGTTTAAATTCCTTACCTCAACTTTTCTTTCCTTAAACTTCAAATGCATGTAAAGAGACAACTGCTGCATAGTTTCCTAAGTCATCTAGGTAAGTGTCCCCCAAAGTTAGCCTGAAAGTCATAATCATCCTGTCTCAGCCTCTACTGATGCTGAGACTACAGGCATCATATTTGACTTAGACTTGTTATACATCAATCACTTATGAGTACAATTATTTAAACACAAGATGACCAAAAAATGCATATTGTTAATTTATATCAATCTCTGTAACAGAAATACAAAATGACAATTTTGCCAAATGTGTTAAACACAAGAATCAACTGGTTAAAATGACACCTGACCTACAATGCTCACTATGAGTCAGTCCATAAACAATTTTTTTTTGTACCAGGGATTGAACTCATTACCTCATGTTTGCCAGGCAGGTGCTTGTGCCACTGAGCTAAACCCCCAGCCATCAAATATATTTTCTGAGTGATGCTTGGGTAAACTGTTAAGTGGTCAAGTGAGAAACAGACACCTACTGATATGTAATAGTTCCTATTAAAATAATTTGGATACTGGGGAGTAAATCTCGGAGTACTAAAGCACTGAGCTACATTTGCAGAACTTGAAGGTATATTTTGAGACAGGCTCTCACTAAGTTGAATAGGCTGGACTCATCTGCCCACTGAGTAGCTTGGATTACAAGCATGCATCAACAGGTTCAGCAAGATTTATTTTCATGGTAAAATAATGAGAAAGTGAATGTAGTCAGGATAAATGTCTTGTGGTTTCAATATTCTATTACTAGTGGGAATAGTGGCACACACTACACATCTTCTTGGTGATGGAAAGGAGAAAGGTGGTACACAGAAGTTGGTCATATATTGTAGGGTATAAAGACTGGCACTGTGTAGTGGTTTTTTTTTCCCATGAATTGTATAAGATATTTCAGATAAAAGGAGACATAATTTTAGATGATATTACACAACTGGCGTGTAATTTATGTGCATAAGCATAATTAAGACCAAGGCAAGCTATACTCACTGCATTAGGGATACTTGATGTCGTGTAAACGTATGTTTTCATGATACCATAGAATTGCACACCTTTTGTATTCAAGAGCACTATATTAAACACTATGCAAATTACAGCTATGTTAAAAACAGAATAATAAATAAAATCAAAAAGTGACCAACTGGGACACATGCACATACCGTGGCCCAGCATATGTGTTTGAAGGCAACTGGCACACACTGCAAACATCAGTGAACAGTGAGTAATGGCACTGTAGAAATTTGTCTCAAAAATTGGTCAAAGAAAAAAACCTGAATTATAACTTAGTAAATCCCCTGTTTATCAAACTGACTGATATCTCACATGAGTTAAGTTTTGCTTCACACTGTTAGTTCACAGTATCAGGTAAAAGCAATAATACTTACCAAAGATAGAATGGCATCACAGCCTACAGGAATAGAATAAAGGCATTTGCCTTGTACATTCAATAGCAACCATGCTCCCAAAAACAACTCCATAGCTGACAAAAATTCCTTTCAAACTGTTGTTACTGATAGATCATACTATTATTTGTAATATTCAGAGACATTACTATAATTCTTTTAGAGACAAGTGATAGTTCTGCTTATCAGGGCAGTCAGAAATTCACAAGATGGCTTATTTTTGGTATGTGTGGTGGAAAACTTAACACCAAATTAAATTCACTGAAATATAAATATCACAACTAAAATTTTAATAGCAAGAAAACAAAAAATTAAATGATATTTGCTTCAATAAGAAAGAAAATCATACAACATTCCATACATGATATAATATACAATGATGTTAGGATATAAGCAAGTATCTTGTCACAACAAAAAACATAGTGTTTGCTAACCTACAAGTTGTGTAACAAACACCTCAACTTTTTCAAAAACACATGTTCACAATCCTCTAAAAGTATATATCTTACTATAAAATGTAACATCAATTCAGAAACATTTGTTACACTGATCATGGAGTATATGCACCAAAAATTTATAATAGTGGCCATATCCCAACAATTAACAAAAAACAATGTATAAATTAAGTTTTTCAGTGGGTCATATCTCCCAATTTTAATGACAAAACATTAACTATGTAGACACTAACATACCTGAGAGTAAAAACACATTTTAGTTCACCATGTCTAATTGAAAGACATCATCGGTTAAGCAGGCACTCAAAAATACAAAATTATGTCAATCCAGTATTTGTATATTAAACCTACAGACACATAATCTAGATATGTATAAGTGATTTATTGAAAATGACATGATATGCATACTGTAGGATAGCACCACCTGGGATTTGTATTTTCTGGAAAATTTGTGAAGAAAAACTGACAGCTAAATTCTGTATGAATTATTTGCTCAGGTCTCCACTACAGGAAAATTTCACAGGATTTTCAAAATAAGCTTACATATATAAACTTTCTCCCTGGGGAGGTTTCTTTTCTATATTTAAGAGTGTGTAGACTGGCATCTTTCCTACACTGCTTATCAACATAGGATTTCTGCCTAGTTAGTCTTTCATATATGTGATAATTATCATGTGTGCTGAAAGTATTCACACACTGCTCACATACATAGCATTAATCCACAGTGAGCTCTTTCATGTATTTTACATTCACTGTGCCTGCTAAAAGCTTCCCAACACTTCTTACATACATGAAATTTCTCCCCAGTGTGAATACTTTTGTATATTTTAGAAGATCTGCATGTGATCAAAGCCTACGCACATTGCTTACATCTATAGTGGTTCTCCCCTGTGTAAATCTTTGCATCAATTTTACATTGACTGTACCTCCTGAAAGCTTTCCCACACTGGTTACATTCATGCATTTCCCCCAGTGTAAAATCTTTCATTTATTTGTAAAGACCTGCATGTGGTAAATGTTTTTCCACATTGCTTACAAACATAGGCTATCTAACTGTTTAAGTTCATTCATGTATGTTACACTCACAGTGCCTGTTGAAAGATTTCCTACATTGCTTCAATACACAGGGTGAATAAAAGTGTGAGCTGTTTCATGTGTCTACATTCACTGTGTCTACTCAAAGCATTCCCACATTGCTTTTATATATAGGATTTCTCCCCACTATGAATTCTTTCATGTTTTTGACAAGAACTTTGTGTGGAGAAAGCTTTTGCACATTGTGTACATACATAGGGTTTCTCTCTAGTGTAAATTCTTTTGTGTGTGTGACAAGATCATCATGTGGAAAAAGCTTTCCCACACTGCTTACATTTATAAGGATTCTCCCCAGTGTGAATCCTTTCATGTATTTGATAATGTCCATGTGTGTTGAAAGCCTTCTCACATTTTTTACATATATAAGGTTTCTCTCCAGTGTGAATTCTTTCATGTATTTGACAAGATCCCTTTGTGGTGAAAGCTTCCCCACAATGCCCACATATATAGGGTTTCTTGCCAGTGTGTGTTCTTTCATGTATTTGACAAGACTTGCGAGTGTTAAAAGCTTTCCCACATTGCTTACATACATAAGGTTTCTCCCCAGTGTGAAGTCTTTCATGCATCTGACAATATATATATGTGTGTTGAAAGCTTTCTCACAGTGATTACATACACAGGGTTTTTCTCCCGTGTGAATTCTTTCATGTTTTTGACAATATTCACATGTGGAAAATATTTCCCTACACTGCTTCCATATATAGGGTTTCTCACCAGTGTGAATTCTTTATTGTTTTTAAAAAGATCTGTGAGTGGTAAAACCTTTCCCACATTGCTTACACACATAGGGTTTCTCCCTTGTGTGTGCTCTTTCATGTATTTTATATTGAATGTAACTCATGAAAGTTTCCCCACATTGCGTACATACATAGCGTTTCTCCCTACTGTGAGTTTTTTCATGTCTTTGACAATGAGAGTTTCTGATGAAAGCTTTCCCACATTGTTTACATATATAGGGCTTCTCTCCTGTGTGAGTTCTTTCATGCATTTTACATTCACTGTGCCTACTGTACGCTTTCCCACATTGCTTACATACATAAGGTTTTTCACCAGTGTGAAGTCTTTGATGTATTTGACAAGATTGCTGTGTGATGAAAGCTTTCCCACATTGCTTACATATGTATTTTTCCCCTGTGTGAACTTCTTCATGTGTTCTATATTCACTGAACCTGCTGAAAGCTTTCCCATACTCCTTATATATATAGGGTTTCTTTGCAATCTGCTTTCTTTCACAGATCTGAACATCATTGTATGTATCTGTTTCATTTGCATCCTTTTTAGCATCTGGAGTACAAAGGAATACTTCTTTACACTGATTCCAAGATGTATGTTGATAGCATTTCTCTAAATCTTCATTTCTGTAAAGCAAAAATGTCACCAAAAATGGGTATTCATATGAATGTTTTACATGAATAAGTTCTGTTTTGATGCCTGCTAAGAAATTTTCAAAATAGTGCCTTGTTGGCTGGGGATTTAGCTCAGCAGCATAAGCACTTGCCTTGTAAGCGTGCAGTCATGAGTTTGATCCCTGATACCAAAAAAAAAAAAAAATAGTGCTTGTAAGATACAATCAAAACCACCACTGCCAAAAAAGTGGTGTTCATGGACTGGGTCCAAAGATGACGGAATGGTAGGTAGCAGGAGAGGGATCCTCTGAGAGAGACAGCTTAAATGCCAGAATAAAACACCCTGGAGAGACCCAAACAGAGAGAAATGGACTCTCACAACCCACCAAGAAACTAAAGTGCAAAAAACCACTCGAATATGAGGTCCTGGGACTACCATAAGAGAAGTTAAGATCAGCGAACACAGCACACTCCTTGAGCCACCTGAATCCCTGCCAGAGACCTGACAAAGCGATCCGCGCCAAAGCGACTGGCTTGAGCCGCCAGAGCGCAGAGCTGAACAGCCCTGCATGCAGCTCGCCTGGACTGGCCCTGCACGCGACCCACCCAGAGGCACCGTGAATTCACACCGCAGCCGCACTGAAGTCGGAGGTCGGGGAGCCCAGCAGTTCTCGGGGACCAGCATCAACACGTGGTGAGTGATGGGAATAAGACCCCCCCCACGGGAAAGGGGAAACCGACTGGACAACAGGTTGGATTTTGGCAGGAAAGCCCTAACTCCATCAGGAAGTGGCTTCAGTTGGTTGCTCCTCTCGTCCAGCGGATTGGTGGAATCTGCTTGGACTAGGCTGCGTGCCTGGCTGGGACCCAATGAGTCACTACAAATTAATTCCCTGAGATCAGGCACACTGACACAGTGAAGGCCTGCAAAGGTTGACTGGCCTGGAGGGGAGGAGCCAGCGCACACTGCCTGTGCCTGAATTTTAATCTCTGATAACTGACTGAAGAGGGCAAAAGCTCCTAGCCTGCGCCCTCTAGAGGAGCCTTAACCAACAAGAAAAGGGTCTGGGAATTACACTGTACACTTGTATGGAAGGAACCAAAAACATGAGGAAAGGGAGAAATAAGAAAAAAA
>PVJX010021204.1:0-32252 GCA_004027295.1 Dolichotis patagonum
TGAGCACCAGTGCAGTGTAAACTCTGGATTTATAAAGTGTGTGCACAGGTGATAGGAAAGACCAGAGTAGCTCAGGCAGGCCAGACCTGAATTCTATCTCTAAAATAAGTATCAAAAAATCCAAAAATCCCTAGGTACTTTTTCTTTACCTACAGATTTTCCAATTTTTGTCAAAGGAAGAATAACCAATTGAGAAATACAATAATCTAGGGAGATTTGAACTGTATTTTGAGTAGATTGAACCATAATCCTGATTTTTCCTTGCAGCGGAAGCAAGCAACATTGTTCTTTTTTACCTTCCTTCTCTGGGCCAAACTCCAGGCTCAGTGGAGGCTTTGGTGTCCTCCCCTGCCTGGGGTCCTGTAAGAAGCAGGGAGAGGAGTAGAAAGCAGCAGATTTTATTAAGTAACCTTTTAAAATTTGTAGCAAACTGTCCAATGGTATCTTTCACAAGGGACATTGTGGTTAGTTTGGGATATAGAAAAGGCAAATTTTGGTCGGTCTTCAGGGTGTATGGAAATGGAAAAGAAGCAACCCTTTACATCAATAATACCTGTGAGTTATGCTAGTTGTTTATTGGGTCCCTTTTTTGTTGCCAGGCTGAGGGTTGCCCTGTTTGGAGTTTAAAGGGATGTCTTCTCTATCAGTCTTAGAGCAGCAGTCTTTCTCCCAGCAATAACCATGTTTGCATTTAGGGCACATTGTTGTTCACATTCATCCTTATAGATAGCCAGACAGTCTAGGTATTGACTGCTACTAAAAATGGCTTTTGCTAGCTGTTTTCAGTCAGTGGGACAATTAAGTTCCATACTGACTGTTTCAAGGAATTTTTGGGTAAAAGGTCCTTGGATGCCATCCTCCTTGACTGCCTCCCAGAGGTGCTTTAAGGTGGTATGTTTGTGAGGATACCAGTGCAGAGGGCAAGCAGGATTCTGGTGTAAATTAACAGGAAATGCATCATTTAACTCTTTTTCCCATTTCCAATGTTTTGCCTGATTATTCTGAGTATGGAACAAGCCCTCATAATAATCATGGCATTCTGTAGTGGTAGACTGAGATTTTCTATTTATATTTGTCTGACAGTAGGATTTCCATGGGTCATTAGGTTGTAATGAACCATCATCGCCAGCAAGTGGCATGGTTGTGTAGGCAGGCAGGTCCTCCTTGTCAAGTTCCGCTTTCATCGTCTGACAGGGCATAGGCTTGAGGCCTGTGAGCCCATGGCAAACTCGGCCGGGGTGGGGACCCTTCTATCAGTGCCATCTTTGGGGCCTTTAAGGGCTCGAGAACAGGGTAGATTTTCAACAGAATAGAGGCCCTCTCCTCCATTGAATTTACCCGATCCTGCTGACTCAGCAAAAAATGGTTCTCCAAGTCGGTAAGTGATGGACCTTCTGCAGGTGCGCAAGTGGGGGAATTGCTAACAGCAGGAAGGCCTCTGCATTGACCCCAGTGATATTATCTGATCCCATCATACATGCTCAGTTGGTAAATAAAGCAGGTTGGAGCCCCAGGGGAAAGACTTTCCTCTCATATTGCTCAGCTGCTTGGACTCGCTTTAGGAGCTGAGTCTAAGTGTCCTATAGGTAGGTGGCATGGAGCCAGGGATTAAGGGGGAGAAGGATTTCCCAATACTGGGAAAGGGTGGAATAGGCAATTTTGTGTTGCCTAGCCTGCAAGAGGGTAGCAAGAACCCCTGCCTGTGGGTGCTGCTCCTTGTGAAGCGTGGGGCCCATGATGTGGGTGGGGGCCACTTACCGAGTCTGAGGAGACACAATTTTGCCACATAGGGTGCCACTTGCAGCCTTTTTGGGGCTGTGGGGGACTGGCAAGGGACGACAGAGAGATGACTCTGTAGGTCAGGCTGACGGCACGGATCCAATTTTATTACAGAAGTGCAGGAGTACATATAGGCTGAATAGGAAGGGTGGAAGTGAGCTCAGAGGAAGGGCAGGATTGAGCTTCAGGAAGGGCAGAAGTAGGCTTAGGGAAGGCGGGGATGCACTGAGGGGGTGGGGTCCAAGCAGGGCAGCCTTGGCAGGGATACTCTATTTGGTGTCCTGAGGAACAGGGAATCTGAGTATGCTCAGACTCTCTTTTGCTCGGCTGGCCAGCCAGACCTCAGGACCTCAACCTCCCACAATGGGCCTCCAGGTGAATATCTACAATTCTAATATTACTGATCACTTCACCTCTGACTCTTTTATGCACTGACTTAAAGTTCCTAGCCTTTATGGCATTTTCCTTAGCCATAATGAGGCTCGTCGTAAATTAGTCTTGGTGATTTTTCTTCCACATACTCTTTCTTTAGAACAGTTCTGAAGATCTCCTTTACTGATCCTTTTTGAGCTGCTAATATATGACTGTGGTTTCCATGTCTTATAGAAACTGTATTTTTTATGTATGTAAAATCATCTACAAAATAAGGTGTGGTTCTAACTAAACTTATAGCAGTCTTTTTGCACCTCTGTTGTTCCTATGCTGAATCCCTTTGGTTACACTCTGAGGAATACACTCTCATGAATGAGTGGATGAAACAGAGCCCTGAGGACTTTACCAAATTGCTTTTTATCATCAAATAAGCACTAATTGCTATAAAATATGAAAACACAAATAAATACAAAATATTATTCTAGGAATTAGGCACACATAAAGAAATAATGTATGCAAACATATAAAACATGGTAGAGCTTGCTTGTTGTAATAATGTACAGATATTAATCATCCAGCATAATAAAAATAAATGATCTAGTACTTTAGCAAGTAATAAATATGAAAAAATGGAAATAAAGTATGGAAAAAGGGTGGCAGGAAATTCAAATATAATAATCTGTTAAAAGATTTCACAATCATTTCAAAACTTTTTAAAATGTTCAACATTCAAATGTGTTTTTTCTTATAATTTTTCCAATTTATTTTGTTTTATTTCACAGACATCAAACACTTGGGATTGTAAGGCATGCCTTTAAAATAAATATTGGTACCTGGCTTTAGAAGATACATAGTAAGCACTACACTGCCTAATGAAATTCTGCCTGAAAAAAAACAACCTAAGGAATATTCACAGCAATAAACATTAAGTGAATGAAATGAGACCAAACTTCAAAATTTAGAAAACAATGTTTTGTGATAATTTTGAAGAAAAGTTCTACCTCTAAGCTAGTTTTATTCCTTTAGTCTACTGTATGACATACTCAGAATCTAAAAAGGAAAAATAGATAACAACAATGATCTTCCATAAAAATGAATTTTTTAAGCTGTCCAAAGTATACTTTCACCAATTCTGCTTCATAGGAAATGTAAGTCCACATCTTTGCAGATTACCTATTTATTGTTAAATAAGAGGAATTTTTAAACTGTAGGGTGGTAGGCATAGATTATCTACTTCAGTAAAGTCCCTTAAACTGTTACTAGAAATGACAGCTTTTGCAATAAATGTAGTCACTTTGTATTTTGACATATTATGTTAAAATTTCTCCATCAAGTAGAATGTGTGGGAGATCATAAAAAACATTCCATTAAGATACCTCAAATTCATTTCAGACTTACACATGTTTTAACATTCACAGAATGATGTTTTAGCACTGTTCTTGGTAACAGTGCTAAATAAATAAATTTGTAGTTTTGAGACTGATTATTAGTAGTGCATTTTATTTAATTAGTAGAAATAAAATATTGAAAATAAATGTGAAATTCAGAACCTGGAAATTGAAAAAGAATAAATTTGAGGAAAATGCAAAAAAAGAAATTAATTTAAAAAATAAAGAAAATAGTAATAACATAAGCTAATTACAAGCTTGTACTTTTTAAAACTACTGAGTACAGAATCATAGTATAAAATATGAAAATAGAGCATAAAATTTATATGACTAATATTTCTAAAACTACTAAAGTGTAATAAATTTATCTAAATGTGGTACTGAACTAGTAATAGTGCTAAGTGCAATCATAAAAATATTTTTGAATTTGTGAGGAATAATATTAATAAATATTAATATTTATTAACCAAGCATAAAGATAACATGATATAAAATGAATTGCTAAAAAATACCAAGAGCTATGCCTCCAAAATATTTCCAACAATTTTATAAGTTTATTGTAAACCTTAGGTGCATAAAAATGCATTAAAATGTTATATTCTTCTAAATACTTTGCAATATGTCAAAAATCTCCATGAGATTTATGCATATATGTTATGCAAAATTCTTCTACAATGAAGTAACACTACAGTATTTTTAAAATAGTACAAGAAAAGAAACACAAAGATACCTGATTATTACACTGTTTTTAATATGTCAGAGAACAAAAGTTCTTAAAAGATCTCAAAATATATTACCATGACTAAATGCTCAATAATACAGTAGAAACATTTTAATTAACACTTATATGAAAGCAATTAAATCAAAGCCATAAAGAAAATATATATTAAATGAAAGATTAAAATTTTACTCAGTGGTACAACTATATTTATACAAATGAAAACTACATAATAATTCTAGTTGATAGTACAACATGCAGGCAGAAACAAAATCATAAGTATTCAAAATGAGAAGGGAAATATTGATTTCTTTTTCATGTACCTTCTATGAATACATCTGTTAAATTTTCAAAAATTACTGAAACATAGAATATTTATAAAATAAATTGAAGTAAAGAAATGGAAAGAAATCTTTGCTCATGGATTAGAATAATTAATATTGTCAAAATATTCATACTACCCAAGTAAACTACAGATTTAATTCAATCTTTATCAAAATTCCTATAGTATTTAAAAAGCTCCTAAATTGATATGGGACCACAAAAGACCTCCAATAGTCAAAACTAGCAAGAAAAAGAACAAAGGTGTAAGCATGTTACTTCATGATTTGAAAATATATTATAGATTGCAATAATTAAATCAGTAAAGGCAATAGAAGAATAGAACAGAATAAGAGTCTGGAAATAAAGCAGAGATATGAGATCAACTAATCTTTAATAAAGTTATCAAAAATATACAATACAGAAAAGGTAGAATCATGGATAAATGATTTTGGCCAACTCAATATCCACATTTAAAATCATGAAGTTGCATCCTTATTTTATGCTATATACAGCCCTTAATTTGAAATAGATTATAAACTTAAACATAAAACCAGAACCCCAGACTTCTGTAAGTTGTTTCTACAGAATGGAAGGAAATATACAATGTATAATATGGAAGACAGTGCATAGAATGGAAGAAAATAATTGAAAGCCATGTTAAAATGTTCATATTCAAAGTGCAGAGGAATTTCTAAATTTAGCAGATTAGAAAATCTTTAAAATGATGAAAAAACCTGAACGTACTTTTCAAAAAGACACAATGCCCAAGAGGCAAATGAAAATTTCTTGATATCACTGATCATCAGGGAGACCCAATTAAAAACCACAGTGATCCATAACCTAATAGCAGCTATCATGATCAATAACAACAACAACAACAACAACAACAAAAGGGAGGGGAATAACAAGTGTAGATGCAGCTATGGAAAAAAGTGAAGCAAGAAAGCTAGTCCTCCATGGTTTCCATTGAAAACTTACAAGGGTAGACTTACTGAGAATTCCTTGTATGTGATGCACGCTTTTATTCTCTGCTGTACTCAAGATTCTGCCTTTTATTTTCAGCAGTTCTATGTGTTTCATGCGGTTTGCTTTGAGTTTACACTAACGATTGTTTCATTTCCTGGTTTGTAATTCATACCTGAAATCAAAATCAGCAAGTTTTCAGCCACTAATTTTTCAAACATCGTTTTTGCCCCATTCTTTCTTTATCCTGCATGCTTTCGCTGATCTGCTTAAAAATAATAAAAAATATAAAAGTGAAGTCTGAGTTACCTCCAATTTTAAATGAATATTAGCTCAACTGAGGACAAGAGCTGTTCTCCTTATGTGCGTTTTAGCGGCAACCACGGATCATAATCTTTAGTGGTTCAGCAATGTTTTACAACTTTTCCTCAATAGACTAATGAATGAGTTCATCTTTTATATTTTTAACTTATTTTACCCTAGTCTTAATGCTGCATTAGCCATATGAAGACAATATAAGAGAATATTTACTTTTTTTTTTTTTTTTTCATTTTGCTGGTCGTCACTACTCCTCAAATACTGAGCTAATGTATTGATGGAAAATTTCCCAAAACTTCTCCTGGGACATAAACTCTGTAATCAACTAATTAAAATGGTATTGCCAAACTTCATCTTGTACACAGACTCATTAGTGTTCTGTTATTACTTAACCCAAAAGTCATTAAAATTTATCTGCCTTGAAGAATATTTTGAAATCAAGTGCATCAAAACACATTAACAGCTCTATTTTTGGTTGCTTACTAAGGGCGAATAACATAAATGGAGCTTTGGGCAATGTCAGAATAGTCTACCAAAACTAATTTTAGAAAAATTTTCTTTTATAACTGCAAAGCTTTCATCTAAAGATATGATGCTAAGGTGGTGGGTGGAATATATTAGGATTAAAGATGTTGGACAGTGTTAGAGAAAACCATAATGAAAATATTTTACTGAATGTTTGGAGATGAAACACCCTCACTTTGTGAAGTAATTTGCAAATATGTTGGAGGAAAAAGAAGTTTTGCTTTTTCCATGTAGTATTCACTCACTGCATACTTTTGACGTAAGTGAACTGAACATAGTGCTTTGTGTTTGACATTTAAATTTAACAATCAATATTTTGAAAAGAGGTAAGTATTGTCAGGTCATTTTCATGTCATATTTCAACTGTTTTTCATTCTGTTCAATTTATTACACAACATTGCTTATTTCTCTTCTTGTGTTTTTATTTCTCTCTGTTTCATATATAGGGAATATATACATATATATTTAATAGTTTACTTGATAAGTGGAAATGTGAAAGTGTACTTGATGATCAATTTAGCAGCTAATAGAAATCTGTGAAAACATAGGATATGCTCCTTAACATCTGTAAATCTATAATTTAGAAAGACCTAATGCATGTTATTTGTGTTGATGTTCCAGGTAGTACTAAATGATGTTTTTAAATCACTTGTGGATTTCAAATCTGATTGCCATATATAAGTATTTGAGTACAACCTTAAAATAGTAAATCAGACACACATGCTCAAATATTCTATGGTTTGTCCGATGTGAAAAACTGAGAGTGTAAATATGGAGCAAAATATACAATACACACTGTGAAATAGGAAGAAAATGTTCAGATGGGAGGGGGAACTAGAAAAAGGGAGGATGAAAGGAAGGAAGGACAGAAGAAAAAAAGGGAAAAAAGGAGACAAAGTCTTGGTAAGTAAGGAGGGAAAGAGGAGTTGGAGAAAAGGGAGGGAGTGGAAAAAAAAATCAAGATGTATCATTGTACAGGTACAAATTCCCTATGGTGAATGTGATTATTATGTATATATAAAATGTACTAATAAATTAATTAATTAAGAAAATGGAAGGAGAATTCAAACTCTCTCTTCCTGATGGTTTGAGTTATTCGGATTTATTTTTCTCAGACTATAACTTACACCTTGGATTTCCCGGTTCTCAAGTTTTTAGACTCAGAATAGAAATATACCACTAGCTTTCCAGTATGAATGCAGATGGTGGGACTTCTCAAACTCCATAATTCGATGAAGCAATTTGTACAATAAATTGTGTAGTTATATTTTTTAAAAAGCTAGATTTTTAGCAATTTTGGGAGTACCGCCATTTTCATGGTGTTCTTTTATCCTATCGATGAAAAGGCATATATTTACATTTTCCGATATCGTCTTCAACATGCTTTTCCAGAGTACTGTAATTTTTAATGTATAGAACCTTTACTTTCTTTTTTAAAATTTATTTTAAAGAGAATAAGACAAAACAACAGAACAGAACAAAACAAAACAAAATGAGAACAATATTGGCAAAAACAAGATAATAGGAAACCCAGAATAATCACTATGCTGCATATTGTTATACTCTAAATAAATGCTCATACTACTGGCTTTAGGTCTGCAGAATCAATCAAACTGTACAAGCATTAAGTTCTTGTTTACTTCAATTGCTATCACGTTATCGTGCTTTCTTTTGAATCAGTCAGTTGTTTGGGGGTGGGAGGGCCATCCCCACTGCTGCTGGTTTCTGGGCTCGTGGAAGTGTGCTGCTCCTTCCTGGGGGCCTCTCTCTTGGCAAGTCCCTTCACTGCTGGTGCACAGAGGTTGCTGGTGCTTTTCTATTCTCTCCCTGCTGCCTGGAGTGCTCTCTTTTACTACCTTTGTTAGACTGATTCCTAAGTATTTCATTTTTATAGATGCTATGTGAAGGGTGTTACTTTCCTAATTTCTCTCTCAGTGAGTTTGTTGTTTGTGTACAAGAATGCTACTGAGTTTTGAGTGTTGACCTTGTATCTAATTATGCTGCTGAATTTGGTTATTAACTCGAGGAGTATTTTGGTTGACGTTTTGGGGACTTCTATGTAGAGTGTCATATCATCTATGAATGATGATAATTAAAATTCTTCCTTTCCTATCCTTACTCCATTTATTTCTCTGTCTTGTCTAACTTCTCTGGATAATATTTCCAGAACTATATTGAAACGGAGTGGTGTTAGTGGATATCCTTGTCTTGTTCCTGATTTTAGAGTGAAAGCTTTCAGTTTTTGTTGATTTAATATGATGTTGGCTATTGGTTAGTCATACATGGGTTTTATAAAATTGAGGTAAAGATTTTATTCCAATTTTCTGTAGGATTCTAATCATGAATGAGTGCTAGGGTTGATCAAAAGTTTTTCTGAATCTGTTGAGACGATTGTGTGATTTTTGTCTTTGTATCTGTTTCTGTGACATATTACATTTATTGATTTGCTTATGTTGACCCATCATCACATTCTAGGTGTGAATCTCACTTGGTCATGGTGTATAAACTTCTTGATGATGTGCTGCATTCTGTTTGCTAGTTTCTCATTGAGGACTTTTGCATTTATGTCCATTAGGGACATTGGCCCATAGTTCTCTTTTTTTGAGTGGGTTTGGTATCTCTGGTTTTGGTATCAGGGTAATACTTGACTCCAGGAATGAGTTAGGGAGTATTGCTTTCCTTTCAGTTTCATTAAAGAGTTTGAGGAGTATTGGCATTAAATCTTCTCTAAATTTCTTGTAGAATTCAGCTGTGAATCCATCACGACAGGGCTTTTCTTCATTGGTAAGTATTTAATTGCATTTTCAATCTCATTAACTGATAATGGGTTACTCAGAGTTCAAAAAACCAAATTTTAGCAATTTTCAAACAATCAACTGAAAAATAAGCTTACATTATTTGAATTTTAGTGAAAAGTTACTCTTTAAAATCAGGAAAGAAGGCAAGGTTTTCAAAGTCTCCTGTCACATCTGGGAATAGAATGCATAATGAATTGCAAAGAGAATAGTACTTATATATACCAGTTTTTAAATGTTCAAAACACAAGATTAAAATGACTTATTTGTGATCATTTTTGGAAAAAAAATGGGAAAGAAAAAAATTATGGAGGTAATAGTGACAACTTCTCAAGAAGGGTACTTAGAATCTTCTCTACAAAATTGAGGTAATTATTAATTTCCATGATCAATAAGAATTTTTATTATCATAAAAGATGATAAAAGAGAGAAACAAAGTCCTCTATATTTTAAGTTACATAATGATGCATTTGAAGAATTTGTGTTAAATTATTATACTTTCAATAATAAATGTAATGTCTAGAGACAATGAAAATATGAAGAGACTGATATTATACAAAGAAATTTAATCTTAAGTATAGTAGAATTGTGCAAAACTCGAAATACACACATACAAATCTCAAAATAGTCTTTAATGCTTCATGTCAAAATATCATTTACATTTCTCTTTTTATTCATGTTTCCTTGTTTCCTGTATTAATTTCATCTGTTATAAACCAACCATCAGAAATGAGAAATAAAACATCTGTGACAGACTTCATCCTCCTGGGTCTGACAGATATTCCAGAACTCCAAGTTGTGATTTTCTTCTTTTTATTTTTCACCTATGTACTGAGTGTGACTGGAAATCTAACTATCATAACTCTTACCCTGCTGGATTCCCAACTAAAGACACCCATGTATTTCTTCCTCAGGAATTTCTCCTTCTTAGAAATTTCATTCACTTCTGTCTGTAACCCTAGATTTTTGACCAGCATTATAACTGGGAACAAATCTATTTCCTATAATGCTTGTGCAGCTCAGTTATTTTTCTTTATCTTTCTTGGCTCAACAGAATTTTTTCTTCTGGCCTCTATGTCCTATGATCGCTATGTGGCCATCTGCAAGCCCTTGCATTATACAACCATCATGAGTAACAAGATCTGTTACCAGCTCATCATCGGTTCTTGGTTGACTGGATTTTTGGTAATTTTTCCACCATTAACAATGGGGTTACAGCTAGATTTCTGTGATTCCAACGTTATTGACCACTTTACCTGTGACTCTGCTCCATTGCTGAAAATCTCTTGTACAGATACTAGCACTCTAGAGCTCATGAGCTTTGTTCTAGCTTTGTTCACTTTGATGACCACGTTGGCACTAGTGATTCTTTCCTACACTTACATCCTCAGAACAATTCTGAGAATCCCTTCAACTCAACAAAGAAAAAAGGCCTTTTCCACTTGTTCCTCACATATGATTGTTGTCTCCATCTCCTACGGAAGTTGCATTTTCATGTATGTGAAAACATCAGCAACAGAAGGAGTTGCCTTGACAAAAGTGATAGCTATGCTCAATACTTCTGTTGCTCCTATGCTGAATCCATTCATTTATACACTAAGGAACCAGCAGGTGAAACAAGCATTAAAAGATGTCATGAAAAAGATACTTCCCTCCAAAACATTCATCTGAATACAATTTATAGCTGGGACACACAGTTACTTTTATCCAGAAAACCAATAAACATGTCCCACGTTAACTCTTCTGTGTTATTTTTATCTCTTCTCAGAAATATAACTGTTTACATTATTTGGTATTTATTTAATGAACTTAAACATTCTTTCCTAAATTTATTATGGAATGATTTGATTCATTTTCATATGAAATAATGAAAGATAGGACTAAAGTAATTTGTTTATATATGTATATATCAAGTAATATACATGTTAAAGATATTAATCACTGTACATACAGCAAACAGAAAAAATTGGCTTTTTTATTAATTTATATATATGTTTATATGAATGCATACATCTATACATATTCTCATATATATGTGCATCACATGTGTGTATTAACCCGATTTTTTGTTTTTCATTTGAGTGTCATTTTATATGTAGTTTATCGATTTTAATTCTGGTTGTTGTCCTTTTTTAAAAGATAGGAGAAACAGAATGTGGAACACAGGAATAATCAAAGTATAAACAAGTGGTAAATTTAAGGTATAACAAGCTAGAAAGGAAGGTTGGTAATTTTTCCCTGGATATTAAGCTACATATTCAAGGTTCAAGATTTGATATTTATGGATGTAGGTATACATTCATGAAACTCACTACAATATAGGTAACAAGCATATTTATCATCTCCAAAGTTTTTTCCTGCCACACTTTTTTTAATGTGGCAAGAACACTACAGTATATATACCCTTTTCACAAAATTTTTAGTTTATAATATAGTATTGGTAACTATAAGAGCAATTTATAGTTGATATCTAGGACTTTATGTAACTGGGATTTTTTTATTCATTAAATAGCAACTCTGTTTCCTCCATTCCTCATATCTCACAACCATCATTCTAGTCTGTTCCTATGAATTTGACTATTTTTAGGACCTTATGTATGTGGAACATGCATGATTTGTTATTCTATGACTGGCTAATTTACCATAGCATAATGTCTTACAGGCTTATCGATGGTGCTGCATATGGTGAGATTTCCTTATCATATAAGGATGACTATCCCATTGTATGTATATGACACATTGCTAATGTGTAAATAGACATTTAAGTTGTTTCTATATTCTGGGTATTATAAATAATGATGCAGTGTACATTAGTGTATAGATATTTGTTGATGATGTTGGTTTCTATTGTTTTGTATATTAGATACAAATTAGGAATATATGGGTCATATGGAAGTGAGATTAATACATTTTTGAGGAGCATGCACATTACCCCCTGTAAGTGCTGCATTTTACATTCTTGTCAAAAAATACACAACTCTCATTGTCTCCCTCTTTGGCTAGTGCTTGTTGCTTTTAGATTTTTTTGTTTTCTTTTTTTTCTAATGTCCATAACTGGTGTGATATCTCACTGAGATTTTGATTTACATCTCCTTGATAATTAGAGATGTTGAGTGCTTTTCCCAATCAAAGCAAGGCATTTATATGTTTTATTTTGGAAAATACCTATTTAGGTCCTTTGCACATTTAAACTTTTTTCTATTGATTTATTAATTTTCTTATGCATTTTAGATATTAACCTCGACCTATTATATAACTTAACAGTTATTTTATGTATTACATAGGTTCCCTTTTTATTCTATTGTTTTTTTGTATGCAGAACTTTTTAGTTGGATATATTTTTACTTGTCTATTTTTGCCTTTGTCACCTGAGTTTTTGATATTATACTCAAGAAAATATTGCCCTGAAGTCTTATGTCATGAAATTTTTCCTGTATATTTTCTTCCAGGACATTTATTGTTTACTATGTTGAAATCTTTAAATCACTTTGAATTTATTTTTGTGCATAGCCTCAGAAAAGGGTCCATTTTCATTAATTTGTATATAGATAAACAGCTTCCCTAACTTTATTTGTTGTAGGTGCTACCCTTCACCATCATAAATTCTTGGTACGTTATCAAAAATCAGTGTTCTTTACATGCCTGAGTTCAATTGATTTACAGTACCATGCTTACTCTTTTGTGATGGTTTACCTTGACTGTCAGCTTAACTGGCTTTAAGAATGCTTAGAAGATGAGTAAGTCACACTTTCCAGTTTATCTGAGTGGATCATGGAAGTGTGATCTTACGGAATGTATCAGATCCCTGGCCTCTTTCATGCAAGCTCTTATACTTTTGTTTCCTTCATGACCTGTGTTGAGAAGGTACCATCTTCTTGCTTTTCTACTACTATATTTCTACTGTTGAGTTAACTCACTATAGCCTAAGAAACCTCTGAAATCATGATCCAAAATAAACATCACTTTTAAGCTGATTGTACCAGGTTATTTTTTTTTACAGTAACAGAAAGATGACTTAGAAGTGTTTCAATTACTTTAGTTTTCAATATATTTTGAAATTAAGGTGTGACACGCTTCCATATTTGTTCTTTTTGCTCAAGAATGATTTGACTGTTGTGAATGTTTGGTATTCCATACTAGTTTTAAAATATTTTTCAGTTTCATTAAAAATTCTATTGAAATTTTGACAGGGATCACATTGAGTTGGTAGATTACTTTGCATGAAATGAGCAATTTAAACAGATTTACTTTTCTAAACAATGAACATTTATTAATTATTTCCATTTATTTGTTTCCTTTAATTTTACTGTTTCATATTTTAGCATAGAAGTCTTCTATAAGTTTGTTAAACTTAATTCAAATATTTTATTCTTTACTTTAAAAGAGATTGTTTCTTAATTTATCTTCAAATATTTTTATTTTTATGTGTAAAAATTCAACTGATTTGGCATGTTGAGTTGGTATCTTGCAACTACATCATTTATTGTTTCTAATAGTTGTATACAGTGGGGGAAGTGAGAGTGTTTCTTCAGTGTTTCTTACATATATGTTAATGTCATCTACAAAATAAGAATTGTATTTCTTTTCCAGCTGGATGCTTTTTATATTTTTCTAATCTACATGCTGTGTCTAGCATGTGCAACTTTATGCTGAATTAACATACTGCTTGTGGAAATATTTGCCTTAAACTTGATCCTTAAGAAAATGCTTTGAAAAAAATGTTCTGAATTTTCTATAATTAAATAGCAGATTACCTGTGAACATTTTATATACTGTTATTATATTAATTCCTTTGATGCTTAGTTTTTTTAAAGAAGTTTTTAATTATAAAAGGGTGATTAACTCTGTTTTATATGGACATTTGAACAATCACAAGTCATTTAATCAGATACTTAAAAAAAGAAGCATAAATATTACATGATCATCTCAATAGACACAGAGAAAGCATTTGATACTTTCAATACATTTTTATAAAAAAAACAAATTTCCTCTTTTTTATTCTTCATGCAAATGTAAGAGATTCCCTGTGACAATAACTGCAAAAAAGCATCAGTTGAAAGTGTTGATTGACATCCTTGAGGACTGATCTCAATCACTGAGCCATCACTCTGATTTAGGGAATCAGTTGTATATCTCATAGCGGTAGTATGGTGCTTACATGTATGAGTGGTACAATTAGACTGCTTACATTTGTACTCTGTTTTTGTCCTTTATCGATTTTATGCCATTACCTTCTCTGAAATTCAGAATTTTATTTACATGTAAAGGAATAGCAATTGTACTTAATTCATAACATTTTTTTATGATTACATATAGGTTAAATGTACCAAACATTGCAATAAGCCAGTGAGTACTTAACAATGTTAATAATGATTAGTTATTCTTATGATAATTTTTTTTGCTTATATGTCCTGCATTATATTATCATCTGAGAAGCAGAGGTGTGGTTAGCTGCTAATCCTGGGTGTCTGTGAGGATAAATGCTTCCTGAATACAGACAAGCATCTAAAACTTGTTTCAGCTTATTCCTTTCAGCTAGTTTGTATGGAAAGAATGCATACCTATAGTAATTCACACTGCAAGCACACTGACACACTTTACAAATTATAATATGCTACCGACTTATGCATAAGTTCCATTCAGGGGGAATGTTGTAAGTCAGATTTCTTAGTAAATGGGACAAAGTGAGTCTGATATGCTTTTGAAACAAATATACAATGTAAAGCAAACAAAAACCCAACACACACACAAATATTGTAAATAAGGGTGCTGGACATCCTGTTCTCTGAGTACTGCACTATTGTACACTGTCTCACTGTACAGTAAAGCATAAAGCATACAGCAGCATAACTGTGACAATGTCTGACAGACACAGGAGCTACTTCTGCCATTCGTCCACATCTATGACTGATAATTGTGTTCTTGGTATTCAGAAGGGTCTTGAGTATGTCAAAGAGGCAGAAATGTTATTAGAAGAAAAAATAATGAAAAATTTTCAAAGTTAGAGGAAGATACAAATATTTAGAGCAATGGAAAGTCGAAGGGCACCAGACAGATTTAATAAAGTCTGTCTCACTGTACAGTGAAGCATAAAGCATACAGCTGAACATACTATGAACATACTATGTTCAGATTCTCAAAAGAGAGATAAAGAGAATATTATTAACATAGCATGAAAAAAGAAGCAACTAAAACCTGAGGTCTCCCAGTTTACTTGGAAGTAGACTTTTAGTTGAAACTTTCTAGGCCAGGAGAGAATGGTATAACATTTTTACAACACTGAAGGAGAAAATTTGCATTGCAAAATCTTTTACCCAACAAACCAATTCTTTATAAATGAATGTAAGATAAAGAAATTTTAAATCAAAGAATGATAAAAGAATTTACCATCACCTAAACTAATTTAGAAAAAATGCAAAATGAGTTCTTCAAACTGAACTCAACAGAGTAACTTGAATAGAAAAATTCAGTATTTTCTAATATTATAAATATGATATATAAATCAAAGACTCATTCAACAAAGGGAAATAATAACTACAAATATTCCCAAATCCAAAATTGTAGAACACAAACATATGAAATAAATACTATAGATAAAAAGGGAGACATAGATTAAAACAATAATTGAAATTGACTTAGATGGTCCACTTGAAACATTGGACTGGCGGATCTAGGTAGAAAATCAACAAAGAAATGAGGATTATATTTCACCTTGGACTAAATGGAAGAGATGTCTATAGAAAATGGCATTAAAGAACTGAAGAACATACATCCTTCTAACTGGATGGAAACCTCTTCAAGATAAATCATACGATAGGTCACAAAACAATTTTAACAATCTTTAATTGAAATCATAATGAATAACTCTTCCAGCTGCAATGTAATCAAACTAGAAATAGTAACAAGAAAGAGAGAAATTCATAGACTTCAACACCTACATTAAAATGACAGATCTGAAAGAACATATCTCTGCATCTCAGAACTACAAAAATAAGAACCATATAAAATTTGTAAAAGAGGAAATAAACAAGATTGGAGTGAAAAAATATAGAAAATGTTAATATAAGAATATGAATCAAGTAGAAAGCTGACTCTTTGAAAACAAAATCGATAAATCCTTACACTAATTAAGACAAAATAAAAGATGAAAAAACATATTAAAATAGATACATAAACATACAAAGAATCATTAGAGATTATTATGAGCAAGTACATGCCAAAAATTGATAAAAGGAAAAGAAAACCTGAATATACACACCTTACCAAATTTAAATCCTGAAGAAATAGGAATTCTGAATGGATCAATAATGAATAATATGATTGAATCAGTAAAGTCTACAATTAAAGAAAAGCCCAGGAAAAGATGGAAAATATTCACCACATGATTCTGGCAAACATTTATGAAAATAATAACTATAGAAAAATAACCAGGCATGGTTAATTACTGTAATCTCAGAATTCTGGTGGATAACACAGCAGGATCACAAATTTGAGCTCAGCCAGGGCAATTTAACAAGATTCTGTCCTAGAAACAAAAGTGAAAATACAGCTGGATGGAGCTTAGTGTGAAGGTCTTGAGTTCAGTTCTCAGAACCATAGAAAAAGAGAAGTAGCAATAAATACTGTACTAAATTATCATAAATAATTCCAAAACAAAAGAAGGAAAAAATTACAAAATCTGTGAAGCAACATTACTTTCTGTCTTAGCTACTTTTTTCTCCTTGCTGAGATAAAATACCCAACATCCAAAATGAAGGCAAGAAACATTTACTTAGCCACGGTTTATGGAGATTTCAGTCCGTAATCAGCTGGCTTTAAGGCAGGTGGCACTGCACAGCAGCAACACTTCAAGACAGCACAAGACAGCAAAGCAACAAGAGCCAAAATGGGTAAGAGGAAGCCTCTTTTCCTCTTTATATGGTAAGCAGGCTATACCCCTCAGGTGGGTGTAGCATTCACATCATCTCCTTGCCCTCCTCTGGTACAGGTTGAGGAGATTTACTAAGTAAGGACCCTGACCCCCTGCTGAGTCATTTAAACTTCAGACCTTCTCAATCTGACACAATGGACTGCATTGTAGAGTGATATGGCTGGTCCTCTATACTCCAGGATGTAGAGCTGCTGAGTTACTTAGTTAAGTTTCCAATGTATTAACTATCATGCCTTCATACCAAAACCAGATAAGCATATGCATAATTATTTATTTATTTATTTATTTATTTATGTATTTTTGTACCAGGAATTGAAGTCCGGACCTTTCACTTGCCAGGCAGGTGCTGTGCCACTGAGCTATATTCTGGCAAACATATACACAAAAGAAAGCTATGAAACAATCTTCTTAAATCTCATTGATGAATATAAATGCAAAAATTTAAACAAAATATAAGCAAAATGAGTCCAACAACACATTAGGAATATTATTCATTATGACCAAGTAGGAATCATCCCAAGTGTGCAAGAATGATTCAACACATGTAAATCTATAAACAACAAACTGTATCAACAAAATGGAGGGCAAATATCACAAGATCATGTACAAAGATGTAGACAAAATCCAACATCACTTCATGATGTAAATTACATATAATATGAGTGTATCTCAATAAAGTCATAGTATATAACAAAATAACAGCTAACATCATATTGAATGCAAAAAAAAAAAAAAGCTGCAAGTCTCTTTTTAAGACCCAGGACACACAAAAAAGCCTACTTTCATATTTTTTTCAAAATAGTATTGAAAATATGAGCAAGAGCAATTTGGCAAAAGAGAAATAAAAGTAATCCAATTAGTAAAGTGGAGGTCATATTTTCATTCTGTTCATATGGCATGATCTTATATAGAGAAAATCCCCAAAATCAATCAAACTATTGGAACAAATAAATTAATTCATGAAAAATTTAAAATCAGTAGTATTACTACATGAGGATAGCTAATTAATATAAATCAAGTCAATAATTTTCTAACAATATTAAGCAAAAAATAAAATACTAAAAAATAAAGTTATGGAAATATGTAATATTTCCACAAGGCAAACTAAAAATCATTAGAGATTTAAAAAGATAAAAACCAAGGGAAAGATGCATCATCTTCAAGGCAAGAATCAAAATTATTTATATAATCATACTCCTTGTAATGATCAACATATTCAATACAATGCATACCAAAATATTAGTGACACTCCTAATAGAGCTAGGAAAAAAATTCTAAAATTTATGTAGAATCACTGAAAAACCCATAATGAAATTAATCTTTAGAAAACAGAAAAAGCTGTGGGTTTGGTTAAGCGGCATAAGCACCTGCCTTGCAAACACATGGTTGTGAGTGCAATACCCAGTGCCAAAAACAAAACAAAATGAAACAAAAACCCCCACAAAAACAGAAAAACACTGAGGTATTGTATACTATATAAGTTCAAAGTATGTTACAGAGCTATAGTAAACAAAACAGCTTGGTATTGGTATTAAAAGAAACATACAAATACCAAGGAAACTCAGTAAAGGGCCCAGAAATAACTCCATACTTCATAGCCAATCGATTTTCAAAAAGTACCAAAAACATGAAGCCAGGACATCCTCTTTACTAAGTGGTGCTGAGAAAATTGTGTATCCATATCCAGAAGATTGAAACACTTTATACAAAAGTAGACTCAAATTGCATCAAATACTTGGATAAAGGACTGAAATTACTCAGATAAAATGTGAAACACTCAAGACATCAGAACAGACAGCAATTTTTTAGATAACCACAAAAATATAGGAAACAAAAGCAAAAGAGACAAATTAGAATGCACCAAGCTAAAGACTTCTGCACAGCTAAGGAAATAAGAATACACAGACATACACAGGATGAGAAATAATTTTACAAATAATTCACCTGAAAAAGTATTGATATTTAGTATGTATTAGCAAATTTTCTAATTTGAAAAGAAAAGAAAATCCAGTGGAAAAATGGTCAAAGAATATGAATATACACTTCTGAAAAAGCAAAATTCAAATGAACAGCAAAGTTTTGAAAACTTTTTAACTTCATCAGCCTTCCAAGGATGGCAGTGTTTTTTTGTTTGTTTGTTTTGCTTTTTGAGACAAGGTCTTGCTGTGTAGTTTAAGCTGGCTTTGAATTCACTATGTAGCCTGGTTGGCCTCAAATTCACAGTTATCCTCCTGCCTCAGCCCCCTGAGTGCTGGCGGTACAGCTGTGAGCAAGCATGTGCAGCAACAACCATCAAAGAAATGCAAAAAAACAAAATTACATTGAGCTATCATCTCATTCCAGTTAGAATGACTACCATCAAAAGGACAAAAACTAACAAGTGGTGAGGATGTGGAGAAAGCAGGAAACAAATATTATTGATAAAGTTTGTATGGAATCTGTGATTTTCATTTCCATTTGTTACCCTTGTATTAGTCATTGATTACTAGAGTCAGATGTAGAAGCCTAGGAGACCCAAAGGATCCAGTCCTGGGCTTGGAACTCATCGCAATGTCCCATGCAAGTCCTTATTACGAGCCTGTGGGATCCGCAGTGGGAGATCTAGTGATCTCACCAGAAAGGCCTTACGGCCCTGCTAGGAGCTGGGGTCTTTTCTGACAGGCAAGGGATATGAGTCAGGAAACTGAGGAATCTGCACTGGAATTCGGGAGAGGAAGTCCAAAATGAAGACAAGGGTTGAAGTTCCCTATAGAAAAAAATCAAAGCTTCTTTGAAGACAAACCACAGAAACTCCCCTGGAGAAAAGCAGCCACAAGCAAGCCCCCCCAAGGAAGATCAGCTGAAATCCTTTTCTCCTGTTCTTTTATGCTCTTCTAACAACCATGCTGATTCAAACAGGCTGTAATTCCCACTCAAGTTGACAGTTTTTGTTTTGTTTTGTTTTTGTTTTTTTATCTGTACCAGGGATCAAACTCATGACTGCCTGCTTGAAAGGCAGGCGCTTATGCTGCTGAGCTAAATCCCCAGCCCCTCAAGTTGACAGTTAATTAACTTTTTCTAACCATACTTCCGTACCCTAACTTTATATATTTTGAAAACCTTCACTGTGAGTTTGAGATGATTGTTTCATAATACTTATTTAAAATCTTAGGGCAGGCATTTCTAAGGAAGAATCCATTAAAATAGTGGTTCTTAACTATTTGAAATGTTCTCAGAGTCACCGTGTAGTAATGCTATTTTAAGACATTTTCTATACAGAAAATAAATGATATGTCTCACTTCTATGTGTCTCCTATTCTTGGACTATATATGACTTATTCAGTTATTAACAAACTTATTCAGTTATTAACAAACTGAATTAATTTTGTAATAAACTTCTATCCATAGTAACATTGGTTATTATGAATTTTCATATATAACCGCTGCCTTACCAATATTTGGTATTGGTGGAGGATTAGGTTAAACCATATATTTTTTTAAAAAAATATATTATATTCTTAGAATATACACCATGGAATTGATGCAAATTTGTGCTAATTTTTCCCATATGGAGGAGCACTTAGCCTCTATGTGAGGCTAGTTTTCTGTCTCACTGTCTCAAAGGATAACCTCTCTCCTGATGCCTATTATATTTTATTTTTCTTTCTAAAGCTAATTAATGATGTTCTTTCTAAAGGTTCACTAGTGTGATGCTTGAATCTGGTCACTAAGAATACTTTACCTAGGTTTACCTAGGTAATCCTAGGTATCTGGAACAGAAAACACAAATGCTGTGACTTTAGGAGTAGAAACATTAACTCTCTGCTCAGAAAAAAAGACAGCATCTTACCCTTACCTTCAGAATTCAAAGAAAATTCTTTTGCATTCCTCCCTTACAATGGATTTTATTGTTCTCATGACAGAAATGCTCCAAAAGCTTTTTACAAGATCTAGATTAAGAGTCTGTAAAGATACAAAAATGTAATGAGAAACTAGAACTCCTCAGGAAAGACTCCTCAGGAAAGAATGTCAGCTGATGAAATTTAGACAATGCTTGTAGAGTACAAGACACATTGTTCTTAACACAGTTCAACAAACTAAGGAGCTGTCAACTAAAATCATGAGAAACATCAAGAGTAAGTACTCTAAGTAAGATAGAAATACTTATTTTTAGAGATAAGAAGTAAAGTTTTTTGTGTGTATTTTCCTGTGTTTTCTTAAGCTTCTTTCAATTTATTAATACTGAAAATTGTAGCGAGCATAGTTTTGAACTACTCAGCAGTGTTTTGGAAAGACTGACACCATAGCCAGGCTTCATCTATGCATGTGTATGTGGTCACACACAGGCAGCAATTCACAGTTACTCATGAAATTGGTCTTAAAAGTCATGCAGAAATGTACCTTTTAAATCCTTGGAAATATGTGTATGGTATTATGTTGCATAAAATTTCAATTTTTTTGTAAATTGTAAATCATATTTATGATGAAAAATTAAGTAGAAATATTTTTTCTCCTATGTTTAATAAAATTGTCCCATTGATATCTAAGTGAGACAAATTATTCTCTGTGAAAGAGTTCCTTGTTCTTGTTCACAATACATAGTAATGTATATGACAGTCAAGGCAAAGTAGACTATCACCAAGACACTTTTTGCTTGGAATGTATCGAAAGGGGGAAAGTAAGAAAAATGAGATGACAGAAAACTTTTCAGTGTTTAGCGATTTCTGAGCTTGTTCTACATTTTAGAATTTGGCCTCTGAAGTAGTAGAGAGAGAATGAGTTCTTAAGAAACAAAGATCAAACAAGTCATAATAAACTGTTAGCACACAGCTTTATTTATGTAAGAGAACCATGGTTTCATTGATTTCACCTTACAACATCAGAAATAAGATAGCTAAGAGGACTGAGAGGATATAAAATATCTGAGAACTTTAAAACGAAGATTCTGATTTTTTTTCCCTTTGATAAGCTGTTGATTAGCTTAACAGTCATGCAGAGGTAGAGAAGGAGGGAGGAAACCACAGAGGGAGGGTAGGGGGAGAAGAGAGGGTGTCTCTTCTTTGAAGATACAGGATCATATTAAAGTTAATAGCATCAATTTAATATTTTCATGAAAAAGCTTGAGAATCTCACAAACTAATATTGTAATAGCATTAACCAGTATGCTTTGTGCTCATCTTCAGCTTATTTATGCAAAGTCTCCAACATTCCCCTTGTTTTTTTTTTCCCCCCCGCACACAGAATGTTCCCTTGAGAGAAAGCTAAGGCTTGTCATATGTATCTCTTGGGATTTTATAAGGCACATGTCCATAGAAAGGAAGACTCCATTTTTCTAAATGTAGAAGATTTATATTACTTACATGAATTTTTAAACAGTAAGCTGGGCAAAAGACAATCATTCCTATAACAAACTAATTGTTATCTCATGAAGAAATGATTGCATTGATGATGAAGAAACAGCAAAAGCTAATAACTGTTTTTAGATGGTACCTATGTTCATTGGCAAAATTACCAAAATTAATGCTGGCTGAGGACTAGGAGTAGTTAGTACTCCATGAAAAGAAACACAGTGTTTTTATTTGCTGAAAAATACATATAATGCTCAGAGATAAACTGTATACAGTGTATCCAAAATGCCAATAAGAGACACCAACAAATATTTTAGTCAACCTAAAATATAATACAAATGTAGAAATAAGTTCATTCCTCCTGGCACAAGGAACAGCACTGGTGTGCTATTTAGATGATAATGTCAGTGTTGAACATTAATATGCTTATTAACCTACCTCATTTCTCACACATTAAATAGGCGTATGAAACTACTGATCACCATATTACAATCATTGACTTCTATTCTCTTCAGTAGCATGTGACCACATTCTGCTATGTCCTGATGAAAATGTATTGGCTCTGTCTGGTGCTCAGGAACATTTGTGGCAAATATCTTTCCTAATTGTAACTCAGAAAATTATACACATTAAGTAACCTAATGAAATGAATGTATTTTTGCAAGATGTATAAAATAAATTTAGAAGATTACATGAAATTATGGTGTGAATGTTAGTATAAATCAAATGACCTTTATGAGACAAAGCCTAGCTTGGGGCCTAACAAAAAACAACAACAACAACAACAACAACAAAAAAAAAAACTTGCCACTAAATATAACAGTTCCATTTGAAAAAACTTGTGTTATATTTTCAAAAGCCATGTGGAGAGAAGACTTGACATACAATTAACTAGGTGTCCTGTAGTGAAACAGAGGAGAAATTGACAAATTCAGAGTGCTGCATTTTGTGGCAAGAGCTGGGTCAAGTTAGGAGTGGAGGATTCAACAGTAAATGCCAACACCCATTTGACTTCAGGGAGTCAGAGAAAAGGATGTTTAAAGTTTGAAAAATGATTATGGTGAACAAAGATTATCAAATGAACATTACCTTGTCATAACTTTATCTAACCTGCATTGTGACTATATTTCTGAGAGGACAGTGCACCCATAATTTAAAAGAACATGAATAATTTCACTCAAAAATTTGGCAAAGCTCTGGTAGTTTATATACAAAAACTGAACATGTTTTATACATTCACTTTTCATATGCAAGCATACAGGAATTTGTCAAGATAATCAAGGCTGCACAAATCTCCTCTTACAGATCACTTGTATTTCTTTTTAGCTTTCATTGTTTTTATTTCTGCCATGATATATTTTGGAGAAAACACTTTTCATGACATTACACTATTAAGTTGATTTAGTATACAATATAACACTGACAATAAGCACCATATTGTGTACTTTGTCTCTAGACTCACTCATTTTCCACCCTGAAATTTCACAGCTATTCACCAGCTTTCCATTTCCATATGCCTCCAAGCTCTGGCAACCACTGTTCACAACTTTCTGCTTCTATCAGTATTTCTACTTTAGACATTTCATGTAAGTGGATCATACAGTCTTTGTTCTTTGTAATTGACTCATTTCACTTTGTAGAATATGTCCCAGGTTCATGAATGTTAGTGCATGTTGGAGATCACTACAAAGCGGCTCTGAGTAGGACTTAAAATTAACTAATTGGCTTTCTACGTTTATCTGTGAGTCTGTCCTCGGCCTAGGCCCCTTGCCTGGCGATGGGAGCTGATTCATAGCAAGTGAACCTCTATGAATCACTGGTCCTGGCTGAGGCCTGTAGTGGTCTGTGAGGCCAGAGATACCTCAAAGGGCAAGATAAGGCCACAGCTGCGGACACTTGGCTCCAACCCCAATTAACAAGTTAGAGACTTCAGCTGCAGAAATCACTCCCGCAGTCTCAATCCTACCATAAATGTCAATTGGAGATAGGACAGTTCTCCTAATTTGGCATAATTTACTATTTAGAGAAGTCTTTGAAGTGACACCCAATGTCCTGCTCATTGCCTGTGCTTTCCTCAGTTTCCCCACCTTTTGTCCTTGTTGGACCTCATAAAGTGGGCTAATCCAGAGAAGTTCTTGTCTTAGCCCTTGGAGTCTCGAGCTCAACAAAAGGGTTTTGACCCTCTGGGAGCCCTAAAATCATATAACTTGTCTCATTTTATTTAACTTCCTCCATACACTTGTTTGGGAGATCAGGGACCTAGGTTAGGACCCGATAAGTGCTTATTGCAAGTCTGAATAATGTCCCATGAGATGTCACAGGTTTTAATTATTTTATGTATTCATGGATATTTAGGGTGTTCCCATACTTTGACTACTGTGACTCAGGCTTCAATAAACATGCAAATACAGAGATTCTCATTTCTCTTCTTTGGATATATATCCCTCTCAAGCTCTCGTCAGAGTGAAGTGAGCAGTATTCCTCTCCTAAGCTTTTCTGCCATAATTTTACTGTTTGGAGACACCGGGCCATAGTCTACAACTTCTGAAACCATGAAACTATGAGCCAAATAAATGTGTTTTTTAAAAAACTGTAAGTGTAAAGTAATCTTTCCCATCATCAGTGTATGCACTTTAGAGAGGCTTATAATATGGATTAATGACAATGCAGAACATAATTACAATGTGATATAGCTATAATTAATGGATATTTGAAAGGACAGAGGAGCATAATTTTACATTTCTGCATGGATAAACACAGATATCCTTAAAGAATTAACAGTTAAGGGAAACCTGAAAGACTAGTAGGCTTATTCAGTGAAAAGATTTCCCTAATCAGGGGAAAGAGCTGGTATACAATGTGAAGAATTAACAAGTATTAAATGTTTGCAGATTCAAGGCAATTTATGAAGAAAGGTAAGAAAATTTCATATGATAAAATGGAAAAATCAAAGAATATAATTTCCATGAAAGATGTGTAGATTATATAAGAGGTTACAACATCAAGATATAATACCAGAAGAAGATATTGATGGAAGAGGGAAATGTTTTCACTTATAAGATGTAGAAATTGATGAGTCAGTGAAATATTGAACTTGATATGTGTGGACCAGTGGCAGATTTTGGGATCTGCTCAAGGTCTTGAAATAAATCTTCTGAAGATAAAAAGGAACAACTTTTGTGTCTATCTATGCTTTCTGTAGGAAATATATATGGTCTTGGACACATCTTATAAATGATAAATCAATGGAACTAGGTCAGCTAGGTCTAATAAACCATGGAGAATATGGAGGACTAAAAAACAGAAAACAAGAAATGAGAAGTTACAATAATAATATCAACATTTCACATATAATTAGAGACTAGATAAAGCAAAAATAAAGTAGAGATATAAATAGAAGAGGAAAATTGGATTGATGGAAGACAATCCATTTAAAAGATATTTCACTTTTTTTTGTAAATGCTGTGACAATTCCAATCAAGGTAAAACTGAAATGACCCATTGGCTTTCATAGAAATGAAATTCTGTTACATTTCAGAAAAGTTTCAGGGAATTGAAAATGTACTCTGCAACAGAGATAATTGAAGTCTAACTAGCTGGGGTTAAATGGAGGAGACATTAATTTCCAGAATGAGCTGAAAACATTAAAAAGTATGGTGTATGTACACAACACAATATAAAGTCATAAAGAATAAAATATATTGTTTGCAAGAAATAGATGGAATTGAAGATAACTGTACTAAATGAAATAAAAGATAGACTCAGAAAATTAAATATTGCTTTTCCTTTCATGTGGAATCTAAAAAAAAATATGAGTTGAAATGAAAGTAGAAAAGAAACAGATAATAAGAACTGAATAAAGAAAGGGGGAAAGAGAGCAGAAGGGTGTAATGAGGTGGTGAAAATGATCAACGTATGTTATACACATGTACAAAATGCTGAAATACAACCTGCACTGATTTTAAAAATTCATGAAAGTAGATTTTAGAAAAAAGAATGTAATATTTGTAAATTCAGATTAGGTTCTGCAGCTTTCAAGTGGCTCCAATCAAATAGCTGAATATAAAATGAGTCTGTATGAAACTATTCCTACAGTGTCCTCAACTGTTAATTTCATCACAAATATAGCTGTACATCAACTTCCAGACAGTACTGTACTGTATTAGGGCATAATAATTGTCATTGCTCTATGTTCCTTTTCCAGGAAATGCATCATACTCTAAGAGGAATCCTCAGATACAACTAATGGAGGCAATTTATATTTTTTAAATCCCTGCATATATCCTATATGCAGAGTTGGTCTGTGACAAAGAACTTTTAATTACACATGCAATGACATCAGCGTTATCTAACCCATTGGAAATCCAATCCATATGATGAACGACAAGCAAATACATTTGTAAATTTTGAGGCACAACAAATGATCAAATAAAAACTTGGATTTCTTTAAAATAGCATGACATCCTAAGAAATTCTGCACTACTTATGCATGTGAAATACAACAAATAAATTGGAGTAGTCCAATAATGATAATGCAGTAAAGGGAAAAATAAATATAGCTGATTATCATGAAGTCTACTCTCACTACTATCATGAAGTTTATGATATGAAATTTGAGTATATATCATTTCCAAAAATCTTGATTTTTTACATGAAGCTAAATATGAAGAGTTAATGATGAGAAATCACACAGATATAAAAACTTTCATTTTGCTGGGGCTGACAGATGACCCACAACTACAAGTACTGGTTTTTATCCTTCTACTTCTCACTTACATTTTGAGCATAATTGGGAATCTGACTATAATTATCCTCACACTGCTGGACCTCCACCTTAAAACCCCTATGTACTTTTTCCTAAGAAATTTTTCTTTCTTAGAAATTTGGTTTACCTCTGTCTGTATTCCTAGATTCCTGTACTGTCAACTGGGGACAATACTATCACATATAATGCTTGTATATGTCAAGTGTTCTTTTTTATCCTCTTGGGAGCAGTAGAATTTTTTCTCCTGGCAGCCATGTCCTATGATCGTTATGTGGCCATCTGTAAACCTCTTCACTACATGACCATACTGAACAGTAGAGTATGTACCTTATTAGTCCTCTCTTGTTGGGGATGTGTCTTGGTGATTGCAGTCCCACCACTCAGCTTGGGTCTTAAGCTTGAATTCTGTGATTCCAATGCCATCAATTATTTTAGCTGTGATGTAAGTCCCTTACTAAAAATCTCATGCTCAGATACATGGGTGATAGAGCAGATGGTTATACTTGGAGCAGTACTGGTACTGCTTATGACCCTAGTCTGTGTGATTCTGTCCTACACACAGATCATCAGGACAGTTCTGAGATTTCCCTCTGCACAGCAAAGGAAAAAGGCCTTTTACACTTGCTCCTCTCACACGATTGTGGTTTCTATCGCCTATGGAAGCTGCATCTTCATCTACTTCAAACCGTCAGCAAAGGAAGTGGTGGCCATAAACAAAGGAGTTTCAGTTCTTGAGACTTCTGTTGCACCCTTGTTAAATCCATTAATATATACCTTGAGAAACAAGCAAGTGAAACAAGCTTTCAAAAGAAAAGAATTGTGTTTCTCTCAAAGAAGTCTTGATGAATCAAATAAAAATGACAGACAACTTACAAAGCTATTTTACCAGTTTCTGACATTTCATTTTTTCCTTTTTGTAATACTGTCAGATTAAACTCCTTACAGATACTTCATATTTCATCTTATTCTCACTTTCATCAGACTCTTTACTTTTTGAAGTCAAATGTGTATTTAGTTTAAGTCAAAATTCATATATGAATTTTAATACATTGCTCTGTTTTCTGTAGATTCTTAGTTTATTCCAAATGTGTCCAATGAAATCCCTTTATGCTTGCATCATTCTTTTTGGTTAGTTTTTGTTTCATTTTCAGTTCCTCAGTACACTCAAGAGGTTCAGTCACCTCTTTTCTATCACATTTCTTTTAAGCTCCTTTTATTGTCTTACTATGTTTCCCTGACCACATCTTCTTTCCTTTAAAAGCCCACTGAGTTCAATTCTTCCTTAGATCTTTTTGCTCTTTTCTCTATTGATTAATAATGGATATAAGATAAAACATAGTAATCCAAACTTAAGTGGCAAGAAACTTTTCTTTTCTCATATAAAGGAGGTGTAAATAAGATACTATAAATGGGGAATGAAATTGAGACAGGGAAGTGTTGTGTTCTTTCTGGTTTATAAAAATATGCACCTTTCTTTCTGGCTTTTAAAATTTAACATGGCTCCCTTTTTTCTTTTTCAAATGACAAATTCTAGAACCATATTCAACTATGAGAGAAAGGCATAAAATGATATTTGATTATTTATTAAATCATTTTAGAAAGGACCAATCACTTGGTGAAATTTTCCATCTCCTTAAAACTTACATCAAATCATAATCTATACAAAATTTGGATGTGAATTTAAAGAATGTAATCACTACAAATGTTGTGAGACAATATAAACAAGCATAATCTACTTCAGTAGAATTATTCTAATAGTGCTTATAAATTGAAAGAAAGAAGAAATTATTTATGACATACTAACCAATTTTTCTGTAATTATTTATGACATACTAACCAAGATGCATCAGTACAATGTTTATGTAGCATATGGAACCTAAAAGACAAACAACTTGAGATATTAAGGATATATAAATATCTTAGAAGAGAAAAATTGCACATTATTTTAACCACAAAACAGTTGAATTACAATTTTTATTTCACCAAGCATTAATTATCAAGAAACATTTGAGGAAATTTTCCATTGCTAATTTACATTAGAAATAAAAATTTTTGAAAATAATGAATAACAAATAGATGGATCATCATTTTTGGGAATGATTTATTATGTTGACAATGCTTTTTGATCTTGGTGCTCTTAATCTGCTATTGTTCAAAATGACAGTCCAAATTGCCAGGTGCATCAGTTAGATTGTGCCTGTGTTATTTTGATACGTAAACAACTTTTTTTACTTTCAGTATTTACTCTGAAGAAAGAAACAAAGAAAGAAAGAATTTACATCCTCACCAGTATTTTTTTATCACAGTCATACTAATTGGCTGAGACATCTTACTCAGTTTTGATTTACATTTGCCTGATGAGAGGTCTCTGGGAATTTCCTGTTACTCCTTGTTCTTAATAAGTGTACTTTCATTTTCTTGCAGCTTGGTTTGTCAACGTGATTAGAAAGTTACCAGTTGCTACAGCTTGTGTTTGGATGTCCACTCAAAGCCTCATGCAGTCATGGAGGGGGTGCTTTTCAGAAATGGCTAAATCTAGAGATTGTGATTGATTCCTTGTCTAGTGCTGGGATTATGGGTGTGAGTGTTACACCTACCAAAAGGTGGATAGTTTATTTACAATTTAAGGGACAGAAAGGATCTTCCCTTGCACAGCTCCCTTTTTGCTTTTGTTGCTTTTGCTGCATTCTGATGCCATGAATTGTCACCCTGTGCCATACCACTCTGCCTTAGAGCCAGCTGATTATGGACTGAAACCTCCACAACCTGAGCTAAATAAACCTTTCATTCCTTCATTTTTGGCTTCAGGTATCTTATCCCAGCAATGAGAAAAAAGCGACTAGAACAGAAATTTGTGCCAGGAGAATGGGGTCATTGCTGTGGTGTTGGCTGGCCATATGGCTTAAAAGCCTTGAGCATTAATTTGGAAAGATTTTGAGAAATGGCCTAAAAGGCAGCCCTGTTATACTCTAAACTCTGTTAGAGATGACAGTTTGTGCCTCGAAAACTGGAGCACTGATGGAAATATTGCTGGTTAAGATGAAGCTCAAGAGGGTTCTACTGAGAAAGACTGCATCAGCGCCTGGATCTCAGGTAGCATATAGTGCCTTGGCAGAAAGTTGGTCTTCATTTTGCTTGTGTTTACAGATAACACCTGGGTTGCAGAGAAAGTTCAGTGCAGTCTACTAATGGGATGGTGGCATGGTTACTCTTGAGAGCTTTTGGCCAGATCTATGTTTGAAATTAAGAGTGAAGAACCAGCTAGGTGATTGGGAGCATTTGGTCAGAGGGAAAGCTCCATGGAGTTTTGCTTTCAAGAACGAAACAAAGTAGAACATGATTGCTGGGAAGGAAAAGGACAATGGAAAAATGAACTAAAGCCTTCCACTTGAAGGGAAGAGTGTATTTGAATTGTAGGAGTGCAGCCGTTTTGGGGCTGGGGGGGACTGGCAAGGGACGACAGAGAGATGACTCTGGAGATCAGGCTGATGGCACAGATTTGATTTTATTACAGAAGTGCAGGAGTATATATAGGCTGAATAGGAAGGGAAGTGAGCTCAGAGGAAGGGCGGGATTGAGCTTCAGGAAGGGTGGAAGTAGGCTTAGGGAAGGCGGGGATGCACTGCGGGGCGGGCTCTGAGCTGGATGGCCCTGGCAGGGATGCTCAACTCGGTGTGCAGAGCAACTGGGAATCTGAGTGTGCTCAGACTCTCTTCTGCCAGGGCGGCCAGCCAGACCTCAGGACCTCGACCTCCCACATAGGAGTAGCCTGTTTTTTACTCTTTACCTATTGGTAAAAGTTAATAGAAAGCAAGGATTGCAGTTATAACCATCTGAAATCTGATTTTACTGTAGTTTTCAGATATATGTTTATAAATAGGTAATTGAACGAAAGTAATGAAGTTTTAACCCTGAAGTTTAATTATCCTTTGAATAGTTTGTTTTTGATGCAGAAATGAGTGCAAAAAGAATTGTAATAGTTATATGAATGTAAATCTGAATAGATCAAGACACGGTAACTTTTCACAAATCTGTCACTGGAGACTATGTTCTAAAGTTATCAAGTTGACCAGTGGTGGATCGTGGCAAATTGACAACTACTGGGCAACTTCCAACATGCAGTTGAACTGAATCAGCATGGTGATGGGTATGGAGGCCCAGCTGAGGATTGTTGTCAACAACATAAAAAGCAGAAGTGGAGAGGAAGAGGCAGTGCTGTTGGTTTCCCTGCAGGAGGCTGTCATGGTGTGTTTCCTGATATGAGCTCATCTGTCGTTGGAGGAGCTCAGGACCTTGCTGTCATTGAGAATGGCTGCAGTTCATTTAGAGAGCCCTGGTCCTTAATGTGAGCGTTGCTTTCTGGTTCTTGAGGGGAAGATGGCAGACTGTTCAGTCTCCTGGAGGAGTCTGTCATGGTGGCTTTCCTGGTAGGAACCCAACTTTTCTCCTTGTCACAGGAGCTCAGGACCTCATTGTCGCTGAGGATGGTTATAGTACTTTTTGAGGAACCTCTGGTCCTTACTTGCAGTGTGGCTTCCTGGCTCCAGTGAAGATCCTTAAGCCTGCTGGCAAAGATCCTTCATCCTGCTGGCTTTCTAGCTTCCACTGCTTGACTTTGGGCATTCTCAGTGCAGATCTGTAAAAAGACTTGCATGACATTGTCATGGGTTTGAGGCCTGCAGTTGTACTCATGGAGGGCATTGTTATGGGTTCTTGGTCTTTAGCTGGACTCATGCAGGACATTACCACGGGATCCAGCACCCAGCTATTTTTTTTGAGTCATTAGGTTGTGGAGAGATTGTCTGTATCCTTTTGTATTTAAATCTTTGAGTGACTATTATAAAATAATCTTATAAATTATGTGTCCTGTGTTTTTTCCATTACAAAATGTGAATAGAACATTAGTGTTGTTTATATTTTTATAAAACTATTGTATTTGATTTATTTTCTCTTTTTTCTTATGTGTTTTCAATTTTATTTCTTTGTAGACCTTAATTCTGATTCTTTTGGCATGCTTAAGGTTCATTTCATTCTTTTTAATAGAATTA
>PVJX010021205.1:0-32229 GCA_004027295.1 Dolichotis patagonum
TCCTTCTCTCCCTTCCTTCCTCCCTCCCTCCCTCTCTCCCCCTCCCCTCTCCCTCTTTGCCTCTCCCCCTTTTCCTCTCTCTCACTCTCTGTATGACTCTGGGAAGCCTCATTTCCACTTTTTTTTAATGTTTTTATAAATTTTATTTAAAGAGAAAAAAAACCAACCAAACAAAACAGAAAAAAGGGTAACAACAATACAGAATTCCAAAGAAAAGAAAGAAAAGAACAAACAAAACAAAACAAAACACTAAGTAATCACTACTTGATATGTTACATACTGTCATCTTGGAAATAGCTGTTCAAGTTACAAAATTAAAGCATACAAAGTAGACATTTTGCAGAGTGGATGAAAAAGATGTGGTATTTTTATACAATGGAATATTACTCAGCCATCAAGAAGGATGATCTTGAGGCCTTCATAGGGAAATGGAGACAACTTGAGACCATCCTCATTAGTGAAATAAATAAGAATCATATTGATAAATATCGCATTGTGTCTCTAGTGTAAAAAGTAATAAGAACTGTAGAGGCAATAAAACCCAAAATGTGTAATTGCTACTGTAAAAAAGAGAGGAAAACAAAGTGCTCTAAAGGATGTAACTGCTTGTGTGTTTAAGTGTGTAAGATAGATGACCGTATTACGGTTTTTGCTAGATTGTTGAGCAGAACTGTTAACAGTCTCATTTCCACTTTTAAAGCCTTCTAAATAACTGAGTCAGGCCAGCAAAGACAAGGATTAGAGAATTTACTTGTGCAAGTTCCTTTCTTAGCAACACTTAAATTAGGATTTAATGGAGTAATTGGGTCCTGTGTCCTAGCCAAATGACAAATTGGTACAGCAGTCTACCCCTTACCAACTTGGCACCCAGACACATACCCTTAATTTGTCTCCAAATGATGATAATTGAATCATAGTTTTGCCTAACATTATACCAATGACATACATACAGCCAAAGCCTGCTGACACATTTCTAAGAGGAGAACGCAGTCTTTGAGCGATGGCTATGTTTCTTTATTTTTGCAGTACGGAGTGCTTACGTTGCTTGTGTGGAGTTGCCAGGTGTTCTGCACTTCAAGATTCTGTTTTTCATCCCTTTGCCCTCCCTCCTTCTCCTGTCCCTCCGCCTCTAGATGCCCTTCCCATTTCAGGAAGCTCCATCTCCCTACTTCCTTTATCTTTTATTTTGCTTTTTATAATTTGGATTTCTAGATAAGAGACACCATGTGATATTTAAGCTGTGTGTCTGTTTTACTTGAAAATTTTACATGTGATTTTCAAGTATTTGAAAGTGTTTGAGAGAGGGTCTCCCTGGCCTGGAATTCAGGGTCGTCTTGTCTCAGCCTCCTGAGTACTAGGATTATGGGTATGAGCCACCACACCTGGCCAGTGATATTCATTTTTATTCTTTGATATCTTGTAATTTAAATACTGAGCTCTAAATATCATTATCATGTTTTATATTAGATGATAGGATGATAGAAAAAAGTTTTTGAAAACATAAACATGTCTGTGCCAAAATAATGAGAATAAATTCTCATAATTATTTCAGCCTCATTTCTGACACTGGCAACCTGGTTGAGGCTAAATATAGGAAGACTTTCTTTCACTAGTCACATGATATTCCCTCTAGGTCTGCAAGCTATGTCCACAAGTACTTCAGCTGCTCATGGTTCTTTACCTGATAGGATGAACCAAAGTCCTATTCCTGAAAAGTACAGATAATAAGTGGTCCTGCCTGATTTAAACGTTCCTAATTGCAACATTCTGGTGGCTTTAATCAGAGGATATGAAAATACTAAGCCCGCTAAACCTTCCCTGTATTTCACATGTTCTCTTTCTTACCTCCATTCGGTAGCTGCCTTGTTTTTCCTTGGTAGTTTTCCTGCTGACTATGCCAGCTGCTTTTTTGGCCCATTGATTTAGGCCATGAGAAGCCCAGGTGGCTAGACAGGCAGAGTTGTGAGGATGACACAATTTCAGTGTTAGTGACAAGCTCACGTGGGAAAGAAGTGTGTGGCCAGATGTGTCAGATACGTATGTTCCTTGTGACTGCTCGATAATAGGTGACCTTAGCAGGGACGAATTTTAGTAATAAAGTGCACAGGATGACCTATTCTGTGGCCGCCCCTCAGGCTGTTTCCCCAGGGGCCACTGTTCTTGACCAGTGGGCTCATGAACGAAGTGGTTATGGTGGTGGGGACAGAGGTCACTGAGTTCCCAGCTATGCAGCTCTCCACGACCAACACCTGCCCGGCTGTGGTCACTGCTGAGTGCCCGACCTACCAGCAGCAGAGACCGACAAGGTGTCTGATTCCCTATTATATATAAATATAAATTCCTTGACTTTGAGGACAAATATATGATAGAAAAATCTGCAAAGGATATGGAAATATAATTAGCTAAAATCTAAAATAATCTCAAAACATCTTGAATATTCAGTATCACTCATAATAAGAAAATGCAAATTAAAACTACCTTGAAATATCATTTCCCAGTGCTTATTTTAAAATTTGAAACATAAAATGTAGGTTACCCACCACATAACAGCGTATAACATTTAAAATTTAACACAGAATGAATTTGAAATCCTACCCAATTGACAAGGCTATCAAAAGATATACACCATCTTTTATTGACAGTAGGAATGGAAACTGGAGAACATTTTCCTTGGGAAGAAAATGTAGCATTTTCTGCCCTAACCTCCTAAGCACTTTTGACCTAAGACTCCCATGTCTAGCACTTTACCCTGAAGATCCGTCTCCAGCAGGATGAAACCAGGCATTGCCCTAGTTCCCTCATACAGCATGATATGAATTCACAGCATACAGGAGCTACTGAAATGCCTCAACTCAGTGAAATGATTTAAAATTATGCTTATACAAAATAGGGCATTATGTAGTCTTGCAAAAATAATCAGGGCTGTATTGATAGGTGCATTTCTGAGATGCAAAAAATTAAAGCAACAGTATGAAAATTTTCATATAGAATGCAAGGTTTTATATCAGAGTAAAAGAAAAATGAAAAAAAAATTGTGTAAAAAGAAAATGAAGAAATTAGTGGAATTTATTATATAGACAAGGAGTGTGTGCATGTATGTGTGTGTTAGGAAAAAGTGGAAGAGATTATAGAATGAAATGAAACTTCAAGTGTTACTCCATTTTGTTAATTTGAAATTGTGCCAATATTTTATGTATTCAAGATAAAATTATAAATCTAAATAATGGAGGAAACTCCTAAAACTGAATGCAAATAGAAAGAAATAAATTTAGCTTCAATTTGAACTAATAGCTTCACCAGCTTGAATTAAATCAAGTAACCTTGGGGCACAGTATTTTAGTAATCTTTTGTATTCTTAGACTACAGAGAAAAATGAAGAACCTGAGAAAAATATCCTGAACTGTGTTGAGGTCTTCTTTTGACTGTGGCACATTCACTTAACTCTACACTACTTTATATGCACTGGAGACTTGGAAAACTTAAAAAACATTAATTTCATTGAGAACTAGAAATTTCACTGTAGAAGACAGTTACAAATAGGAAACCAGCAAAATCATAAAAGTAATCCTGGAAGTAATATCATAGCAGCATCATATCAATACATATTATGTGCATAATCTACCTCTGTTTTCCAAAATTTCATTTCACTGAATGTTTTCATTTCACTGAATTGAGGCATTTAGTAGCTCCTGTATGCTTCAAATTCATATCAATGATACTTCAGAACAATAAAAATCTTGTTCTGTAAATATTATGCTTGGTAATAATGAACCAGCAAAAAGTTTTGAATTCAAGGGCTGAGCAAAAGAATGTCTGAGTGAGCATGGGAAATCTCATCTGGAAACATAGAAGGTAACTCTGTGGGTGAAGGTGTGCTAACTGGGTCGTGGTAATCACATCACAGTTGTATGTATGCTCATTAAATCATCACATTATATACTTTAAACAAATAGTTTTATTTGTATATTCCACCTCAACTAAAACTGAAAACATTTTAAATTTTTAAGGAATTTTAAAAACTGAAAAACATCTCAGAAATATCATAAAAGCAGAAGAGCCTCCCACTGTCTAAACCTTGAATAACCTGAGGATAGCATTAAATAACTGCATTAGAATAAATAAAGTGGAATTATCAAAGAATAATATGCACTGAAAATAGAAAGACATCCTCTGTCTCTTGATAGGGTTTATTAACATTGTTAAAATCACCACGTTACCAAAAGCTGTACATAGATTTATTACAAGCTTTATTATTAGACCAACAACATTCTTCATTGAACCAAAACAACAAAAAGGCCTACACACACACACACACACACACACACACACTCACACGCATACTCACACACATACATGTACACACATATACACACACTCACACACATGTACACACACACACATACATGTACACACACACATACACACACGCACACTCGTGCACACACCCCGCATGGGAGTGCACTGCACTGCGGTGCACAGAATGCCCCCCATACTGCTTTTCTGGTACATGGGGCAATGAATAGGCAGCTATTTTCCTCTGTGTTGGGCAAGGTTTCTCTCCCGCAATAGTCCAGCTGCCCGCAGAGGCGGGAGCACTTCTGGTCCCAAAGCCAGATGCAGGTGTGTGGTGTTTTGTCCTGCCCTACTCCCCTGCTGTTTCTCTACATTCTGGGTTACACACATCTCACTGCGCGCCTGGTAGGGAGGACAGTCACTGCGTGTCTGCTCGGCAGTCAGGCCCCTGTGAAGGGCAGGCCCCCCCATCTCAGTTCAGGCCTCTCCCAAGATTTCTCGTTCTCTGGATCTGGGGGGGAGGGCGAGCCGTGAACATGAATGGGAGTGGGAGTGTCCACTTGGTCACCACACACCCCGCAGAGGCTGGATTTCTGTCCAGCCCAGTTTCTTTTTATGCATAACCCTGTTTCAGACTTTTATCTTTCACCCCTGCCTCAGGCCGACTGCCTTTTTCCGGCACCAGTTCAGTAATCTCACCTAGCCAGCATCTTCTCTCTTGCCGTTTGACAACTGTTGTTATTTTCTGTCTTTCGCTGAGCCTGGGGGTGTCCCTAGGTTCTGTGGATGTGGCTGATACATAAAGGCATCTGCAGGGAGAGGTGGTGAACAGTGCCTGAGCTGGTGGCCTTTTGGTCATATACTAGGAGAGGAGAGCCAGTGGAGAGAAGGCGTGGACACAGCCCTACCATTCACCCCCAAGTCTGCTCAGGCTGTGAGGTGCACAGAGGTCTGCAGTGGCTCACGCCCAGCCACAGCCTGCAGACAGGACATGGGTCTGAAGGGCGAGATGGCCCTCATGGCCCTGGCAGGCCCTGCACCACACGGGGAAACCCTTGAATTACTCAAAATGAGACCATGGCTCACATGGAGAAGAGCTACGGAGATGTTCTGGGTTAATCCTGTAACGACTGTGTGAAGGTTTTATTTCTGTTTTTATTTGGATTTTCGTGGTTTTTGATTCCTTGTTTCTTTGTTTGATTTGGGTCATCTTTGCTGTGATGGTTTTTTCCCCTGCTTTCATTTTATTTATTCCTTTTTCTGGTTCTTGCTTTTTTATTGGTGTTGTTTTGTTACTATACTTTATTCTTCAAGGTTTTCTCCTTTGACTTGCTCCTTCTTTTACTGCTGATTTTATTATGTTATTTACTCCCATTTCTCCCTAATTTTTCTCCTCTTCCTCATCATCTCACTCCTTGCCTCTCCCCTCCTCCTCACTAGCTATCTAACAGCATAGAGGCAGCTGTACAAACGTACTAGAGGATAAGAGTTAAGCAGTGCTATAACTTGACTGTATGATTCAAGGGCATGTCACAGTAAACCTTAACAAAAATGCACTTAGAATGTATAGTAAACCGTAATAAAAATGCACTTAGAAGACCCAAACAAGACCTACAAACATATTAACCTACAAATGTACCTACAAATGTATTACCAGCCTACAAATACCTACAAATGTATTAACAGGTTCCCACAATTTTACCACCTCCCTCAATCTGACTATACTTCCACCTACCTGCACATCTCCTCCTGCCTACATAAATATTGTCTTACCCCACCTGAAAACTAGACCTTTTCCCCAACTGTAAAACTTATTTCAACAGAGTCTAGCTCCCAGCAATTTTTACCTACTAACATTTCTCTCACTCTCTTCTAACTGATGTACTTTTCCTCTTCTCCTCTCCTTTCCCAACCCCTCCACGTCCCAGTTAGCAGTACGATATAATTGTAAGGGGTATTGACAGTAAGGTGAAGTTATCAAAGCATGTTTTAATGTCTATGATGATTGATATGTGTTGGATCTATTGATGCTTTTAACACCGATAGAAATTTTCCCCTCAGCGCAGTGACAGGTTCCAACCCAGTTAAACTGAATAGGCTGAAGTCGAAAATAATACCTCATGATCAATAAAGCTAAGAACACAACACTGGTAAACAAAACTTAACTAAAAAGTCCTTGTACTAGCTACAAATTCTCTTCACTATATTTGACCTCAACACTCAGTGCACACGCACACACACACACACACACACTGAGCCTGGAAAACCAACAAAACAGTGCTATGAAATGCCTCTAACACTTCTTCCAAGGTAGATCCAAGGGGTTTTGATGGAGAGTAAATCAAACACCAGAAAGCAGAGTTGTACTAAATGATCAAAGATTAAACTAAGAAACAGCTCAGTTAGTTCAAAGATGGCATAACCTGAAAGTTAGTACTACCAAACAAACTTATCCATATGTTTAAGGGAGAAAGAAATAAAATAAAAACTTTGGAAAAGCTGACTAAGGGGTTCAAAACATGCATGACAAATCTACCAAAGAAACAGACTCCACAAAAAGGTGCCAAACAGAAATACTGGAGATAAAGAATTCTATTGAGTTAATAGGAAGCAGAAATGACCCATGTGAAGTTAAGGTTTCAAAAATCCAGAACAAAATGAAATCACATAATATGCTCAGAGAAATCCTAAGAGAAAAAGAAAAAAAATTATCTAGCAACTATCAAATGATGCTACGAATACTAACTTATGGATAATTGGAGCTAGAGAGAAATTAGAAATTAGAGATGGATAATTGGGGCTAGAGAGAAATTAGAGAAATTAGAGGAGCTAGAGAGATTAACATGGAATTTAAAAAATTATGTTTACAGAAATTCTAACAGAAGATTTTCCAAGTATGGGAAAACAACTCAACATACAGGTAGGTGAGGCTTATAGAACACCAAATGGCTAGGATGCAAAAGATTCTCCCCATGGCATGTAAGAGTGAAAATCCCAGAAGTCTAGTGCACAGAAAGAATCTTAAAAGCTCTCAGAGAAAAGGAAAGCATCACTTACAAAGGTAAACCCATTAGGGTTACAGTAGACTTCTCAACACACTTTAAAGGACGGCAGAGCATTAAGGGAAGTGGTTCAAACCTTAACAGAAAACAGCTTCCAAATAACACTCAGAGATCCTGCAAAACTATCTTTCAAAACTGATGGAGAAATAGTCTTTCCAAAATGAAGAACACTTTCATAGATTTCTGATCACCAAACCAACACTCAGTAAAATACTCAGTAATATCGTAGGAAGAGACAATGAAGCCAACAAATTCAAAAAGTCAGACAGAAAGAATACAGCAAGGAAGGTGAGTAAGCAAAGCGAAACAAACAAATGAACTAACAAACAACTGGAAAAAATAAAGGAGTCAACAGCAGAAAAACAGCACGACAGCAATAAATCAATACCTTCCAGTAACAACTCCCAGTGTAGCTGGGGATGCAGCTCAGTGGTACAAGTGCCTGCCTGGCAAGCACAAGGGCTGAGTTTGATTTCTGGTACCAAAAAATAAAAATCTATGTATGTAATTCTCAATGTGATGACCTCAACCCCTCATTTAAAAGACAAATGTTGACAGTCTGGTTCAAAAAGCAAAACGCATCGAGCTGTGGCATCAAGAGAGATCTCTAAAAGGAAATTCATAGACTTAAAAATCAAAGGATGGAAAACAAATTCCATGCACTAGGACTGTGAAAGCAAGTTGGAGTAACAAAGTTAACTTGTGTTACTTTCTCAGACAAAGCAAACATTAAGGTAAAATTGACCAGGAAACACAAACATCACTATGTAGTGATGAAGAGAAAAATTCAACAGGAAGAGATAATGATTGTACTATATATGCACTAAATACTGTGCATCTAACATTATAAAAATTATTGAACATGAAAGGAAGAAGTCAAATTATCATTGTTTGCAAATGATCTTATAAATAGAATGCCTAAAAATTCCACTAAAAGATTCCTGGAATTAATAATCAAATTTAGCAATGTTGCAAGATATAAAATCAGCACACAAATACCAATAACATCCCCCTACACCAATAATGAACCCATCATTCACAACAGCACTAAGAAAATTTAAATACATAGGGATTAGCCTAACCAAAGAAATAAAAGATTATTACAAATAAAACAACACTATCTTGAAAAGGAGACCAGAGAAGACATCAGAAAATACAAAAACATCTCCTGTCCCTGTAGGTAGAATCAACATTGTCAAATGGCTAAATATCCTAAAGTGATACATAGATTTAAAGCAGTCACATTCAAAATATAACACAATTGCTCACAAAACTAGAGAAAACAATTTGAAAATTTATTTGCAACCAAAAAAAGGCCCTAAACAGTAAAAGTAATATTGGGCAACAAGAGTAAAGCAAGAAACATCAAAATCTCAGATTTCAAGTTATATTAGAAAGCTATAGTAATGAAAACAGCATAGCAATGGTACAACATCACACAGGTGGATCAATGCAGCAGAAAAGAAAACAGAAAAATAACCCTAGGCACATTTAGCTATCTGATCTTTGACAAAAGGGCCTGAAACATATGCTAGAGGAAACATAGCCATACAGAAGAGTCAAACTAGATCCATATCTTTCACTATGCACTAATCTAAAATCAAAATGGATCAAGGATCTGAACATTAAAACAGAAACAATCTGTTAGAAGATAAAGTAGGTAAAACTCAAGATATGGGGTAGGCAAGGACTTTCTGAACAGATTCCCAGTTGCACAAGAACAAGAACTGAGAAAGGGATTACATCAAATTAAAAAGCTTCTGCACAGTAGAGAAAGCAACGAACAGAGTAAAGAGACAACTTACAGAATGGGAAAACATTTCACCAACTATTCTTTGGACAGAGGACTAATATCCAGAATATATAATATTCCAGAATATATAAAGAACATTTAACAATTAGATTTCCCAAAATATAAGGATCAATCAGAAATGAATAGCACTTCCCAAAAAAAGTATAAATACTTGAAAAAATGTTCAACCCTCTGACTATTAAAGAAATGTAAATTAAAACAACACTGAGATTTCACCTTCAAAAAATGGCTGTTATCAAAATACTAAATAGTAACAAATGCTTGCATGGACATGGGGGAAAATGTAAGCTACATTATTAGTGGAAATGTAAATTAGTACAATCACAAAAAAAAAATTAGTACAACCACTATGAAAATCAGTATGGATGGTCCTCAGAAAAATAGAAATTATATTTAAGTCAGTTATTCCTCTTGGAAGTATCTTTCTGAAAGAGTGAAAGACATCATATGACAATGATACATGCATACTCTGGTTACAGCAGCACAATTCATAACAGCTAAATCTTGGAAGCACCTATATTTCCATTAACTGATGAATGGATAAAGAAAGTGTGGTATTATATATAATGAATTACTATTCTGCCATAAAGAAGGATAAATTTGAGTCATCTGGAGGAAAATGGGTGCAACTCAAGACCATAATAATGAAATAAATCAGACACATAAGCTGAACTTTTGAACAATCTCTCTTATATGGGAAATAAGAGGTATAAATAAGGACTGAAATAAGAGATGGATAATAGGAAACACAGAGATAGACCTTTTGCAAATGAGACAGGGACCAAGAGATGGAGGAAGGGGATGGAGAGTAAAGGGACATAAAAATGATTAAGGGGTGTCACACCCATGTACCAAATTCCCACAATAAATGTAATCATTATGTACCAAAGTATGTTCCATTAAAAAAGAATCAATAAGTAGGATAATATCTAATTAAAAAGCTTTTGCACTGCAATGAAAACCATCAACAGGGGAAAGAGACAACACGCAGAATGGGAAAACATTTTTACCAACTACTCCTGATAGAGGACTAATACCTTGTAAATATAAAGAACTAAAAACATTACCGCCTCAAACAAATGACCTAATTATAAAAGGGATAAATGAACTGAATAGACACTTCTCAAAAAAAAAAAAAAAAAAAAAAGAAAGGTAAAAATGGCCCATGGATACATGGCGAAGTGTTCAGTTCCATTGGTAATTAGGGAAATTCAAATCAAAGCAAAATCTGAGACTCCATCTTATTCTAGTCATGATGGAATGATTACTCAAGAATGCAAAAAAGCTAGAGTAGGAGGTACAGATCTGTAATGCCAGCACTATGGTAGACATGACAGGAGGGTTCTAAATTTTAGCCCAGCCTGGCCACTCATTGAATTTTTAAGAGTTGTCTCAGAATAAAAAATAAAAATAGCCAGCAGTGTAGGTCAGTAAGGAGGCCTTGGGTTCATCTCTCAGTACCACTAAAGATAGAACACACAAAACAGTAAATGCTTGTGAAGACATAGGGAAAAAGGAACCCTTCTACACTGTTGGAAAGTAAAGTAGTATGATGACTATGGAAGTCAGAAGTATGGAGTTTCCTCAAATAACCAAAAATTAAAATTTCATTTGACCCACTCATCTCTCACCTGGGTATATTTGTTGAAAAAACTTGAAAGACATCATATCATAGTGATCCATGCTTACCCATGTTAACAGCAGCACAATTAACAAAAGCCATGCTCTAGAAACAGCCTAGATGCCCACCAACAGATAAATAGATAAAGAAAAGTAAAACATAAACATAATGGACAACAATATTATTTAACTATCGAGAAGAATAAATCTATGTCATTTATAACAAGCTAGGCTCCTTCACTCTATGTCATAGATAACTTGAGAATAACTATAAATAAGTGTGTAAGTATAAATTATACAGAATAAATATGCAACAAATAATATGCAATCAATAAATATTTAGAATCCACTAGATAAAATAATAAACTGTCAGTCCACACCAAATATAATAACAAGAAGAGGTAATGTGCCTTCTCAGGGCAAAGCAACTAATAAATGTAGAGGAACATTAGAGGTAGAAAATCACCATTTTACAGCCAGCGGGCTAGAATTACCACTGCATTTGAAAACTAAAATAGGTAACCATTCTCAAATAATTTCTCCAAAGAGTACTTAACAACTTACACATTAAAAAAGTGACTCCATAAAGGAGAAAGCTGGCAGATTCCAACTCAACCAAAGGCTCAGTGTGACCCATAACAAATTAACATTGTGCACATCCTACTGTGATTCGCAGACCAAAGCAGAGTTCCTTAAGTCATGTTTCTGCCAAAAATATACAACCTGGACCCAAGAGTGAGAAGATGGCTGGCAAACTCCGACTGAGTTACATTCTACAAAAAATCTCCCGTCCGCTGACACTGCTGATGGTGGAGAGGACCACTGAACATCTCCACACCAGAAACAGAATTGGTGGACACAGCAGCTAATGAGGTGGTGACCTGGATGGAATCTTGAGACGGATGGGAGGTGTTTTTGGAACAATGTGGAAACTCGTGCCATCAGCTGTGGGTTATATAGCATTATCTGAAGTTTGTGGTAATTACTCACAAATGTCTTTGAAAGCTTACAAGTAGCTATGGCAGAATACTTAAAATTTTGTGCAAACAACAGCAAAAACATGAATTGTTAACTTTAAAATACTAATAATGTTATATATTAAGAACAATTAAGACCATAGGAATTTTAAAATATCATATTAATAATTCAAGTGTAGACAAATAGGTAAAAGGAACAAGAGTCCAGAAAAAGATGCAGTCATATTGGGTCATCTGTAAATTCAGTAGTCACAATGTTTTAAATAATCACGCTAGATCAATTTATTTCTTTGTGAAAACAACCATTGACTCATAATCAAATAATATCCTAAAATCAATTACAAATCTTAAAATTTTGGAAGAAAATATAATAGACTATTATGAGACCTTTGGATAGGCAACGTTTGGTTAAACAGGATCAGAGCAGTAGTGCTCATCAAACACACTAGTGGGAGAAGACAAGGAGTCACAGTTTGGGTCGGAACATCTCCAAAGGCACCCATGTCACAGCAGGGCAGCGCCATGGGAAAGTGCTGGAGCCAGGGCGAGGCTTTAGGCCACTGGGACTGCCTCAAGAGGACTGTGGGGCAGGGAGCCCTCCCTGTCTGTGCCTCTGAGCCACACCGAGGGGAGCAAGTTTGCTCACCAGGTTTTCCCTTCCTGACGTGCACAGCAGTGGGGGCATGGATCACGGATGGGACCTCGACACTGTGGGCCAAGGTCAAACTTTTATACCTGAGTTGTCTCAGGTATTTGTTACAGTAGCAGAAAGCCAATAACACACAGGATGAATGACTGACTGAAAGAAGATATTCATCATGCACACATTGAAGGACTCACGTCAAAATGCACAAAAAGGTTTTGCAAATAAAAAGCAGACAGACTCAATAGGCAAAGGTAAAAATCACTTGGACGTTGGGTGTAGCTTATTGGAGGGCAGAAAAAGACTTAAACAGCCCCTTGTGTAAGATGCTATGGTGCTTGGCTGGTAAGAATTTGAAAGTAGTCTGCTGAAGTCAAAACAGGAGTGAGCACCAGAGTGACTGTAACGGGAAGACGTGGCAAGGACACATTTTATCTGTTTGTGGAACTCAGACACAGCCAAAGGCAGCACTGAGATAAGGGCACTTGGGAAGTCTCCATGGTAATATGATCAAGAAACATATGTGTTCCTTGTGACTTACAGATTCGATTTTAGCCAGATAAGCAAGAGAAATGAGCACATATGCCCAAGAAACACACACACATGCATGTTCATGCCAGCACTATTCATAACATCTCAAAGTTTCAAACAAGTAAACATCCACTGGCCAAAAAAAAAAAAAAAATAGTGGTTGGTAAATGCACTCCACTGACTAACACCTACTCTGGGAGCAATATGTGTGAGCAATATGTGTACACTTGACGTGTACACTACTGGGTAAGAAAAGCCCATTAAGTAGCACATGCTGTGTACTCTTCCGCATTTTTCCAAGGTGGCAGAGCAGGCTGAATCAGTGTGTCATGGGAAAAGACGGAATAGTGGTTACATTGTGCCAGGACCGATTTCAAAGATAGCCCGGCCAAGGGGAAGAGGCCCAGGGAAAGTGTTCTGTATCACAACCCAGATGACACACACACACATACCACTCACGTATTTATTGTACACATCTGTAAAAACAATCTTCAGGCCACACTTTAAAGATTACTGTATGTGTCTGATCCCTTGTAATGATTTTTTTATTAGAGGTAAGGAGAAAAGGTGCTTTTAAAAATGCATAAAAGTATAAAACCTGATAATTCAGAAGTACAATTTTGGAGTGGGAAAGATTTTCTAAAACTGAAGTTAAAAAAAAGTCAGCTGAGTTAGTGTACCGTGGGCTGAGCACCAGGGTCCTTTCGCTGCTCTGCTGCTCCCGCCTGCGGGAGGTGACAGAGGCTCTGAGAGACACTTCTGGGGAATCCACAGGAGGATCCCAGGGCCTGCACGCCAGTCTCCTGGCTCCAGGACTGCTCCCCGTGGCTTGCAGAGATCCGGCTCAGCTACTTGGGCGGCTTGGTGTGCCCGGGCCTTGCAGGAAGGTCTAGCACACTCAGCACACACAGCGTGCTCAGCCAAGAAGTGCAAGTGCTCTTGGATGGTCCCCAATCCTTATCCCTTGTACTTACACACCAACCTGTGGTCCTCTCCTTTTCACTGCATTCCATTTTCCTTTCTGCACTGGAGGCAGGGGGAGGGAGCTTAGGCCCCATGACCCCAGGGCGGCCCTCGACTTCCCTGGCACAGTACTCAAGGTGGAGAGAGGCAGGAAGGAGGCTGGGCGCTGCTCCTGCTCAGCAGAGCATCCGTAGGTTACCTGGGCAAGGAAGGGAACACAAAGCCTGGTAGCTTCTCCTCTGAAGATTCTGACTTTGAGTTTTTGCTTTTGCACTTACACCCAGAAAGCTAGCTTTGACTCATTAAGCTAAAAACAAAAATCTTTTTCCAGACTGCACTATGGGGAGGGGGGCTTCCCAAGGTAAACCATCCAGGTCTACCACGCTGACAGCTAAGTCCATGAAGGGCAGCAAAGCATTCCAAGTCCTGAAGGAGGTCACACCGCACTCTGACATAATAATAGCATGTTGAACTATGCAAGAAAGGAAAGGAGACAAGGCAGAGATGTAAAAGGTATCACATCTGCTTTTCCACTGATTGGAATGTGAAACGTAAATGAATACAAATTAGCAGGACACTTCACATTATACTGATATTTCACAAAACCACTCAAGTACCAGTCTGTTTCTATTATAAACAACTTGTAAGTATTTATACTGACACTCAGAAGATGGGGCAACGATGAGCAGTGTAAGATTCTGCTTGAAGAAGCAGGGGATGACTGCCCGCTGACCTCACTCAGAGATACCGCACGGCCCAGCGAGGGACACTGAGACTGGGGCTGACATTCACCAGGCCTCAGAAGTCGGCTGTGTCATCATTCCCCAGTCACAGTAGGAAGAAACAGTGTCCACAGAGTTAAGCTCTGGGAGGCCGAAACGAGAGGATCACAAGTTCAGGTCCCATCTCAGCAGCTTAGCAAGACCCCATCTCAAAATCAAAAACATGAACCAGGACTGTGCATAGAGAGGGGAGAGCAGCGTCAGTTCTCACAGGACCGCTGTCTGACGAGGACTTCCACCTGTGTCCCATGACCATGGTAAACACGGAAGCACAAAGGATTCTGGCCTGCAGGCTTCTCACAGCACAATGAAAAAACTGTGGAGATTTGACATGCAGGGTGCCCTCCACACCTGTGGGCTCTGCATCCTCAGAATCAACCAACTCTCAGCGGGAAAGATTTTCTAACACATCGCTTCTCCATTGTCCCACAGCGTTTACATAGCATTTAACGTTGCATGTGACCACAAGTGATCTATAGCTCAAGGGAGGAAGCTCTGCAGAAACACCAGCCCATTTTATACAAGACCCTTTAGATTTTGGTCCCCAGGGTCTGCAGCAGGTCCCCTGAGTGGACACTGAGGGCTGACTATATGTGTTAGCTGCTTTTCTCTCATTGCTAATACAAAACACCCAACACCCAAAGTCAAAGGGGGAAAGTTTATTTTGCACCCAGTTTGTAGAGGTTTTAGTCCATAATCTTCTGGCTCCAAGGCAGGTGGCTCAGCAGAGGAGCAGCAGTCAGTGCTAGACAGAAGGACCTAAAGGAACAAGGGGAAGACATATCTCTTTCTGTCCATTATCAGGTATTCAGTCTACCAGGATTAGGGCCGTGCCTGTCCATTCAGAAGACTGATTTAGCAAACACCCACCCTTAATCCGAGTACCGTTTACCCTAGAAACAATCACACAGTCTAGATTCAGCCACCTCTGAAAAACCCCCACCTATGACTGCAAGAGGCTTTGGACAGACATCTAGACACAAGCCAAACACCCTGTTACTACAAGCAATAAAGCAACACCCAACTGAGGATCAAGTGCTGAGTTTCAAGGTAAGAAGGAGAGACGGTGGAAGGCCCTGTCTCATCAGGCTGGAGGTGCGGACAGAACTCCCAAGTGTCTCCACAGGAGACCTGACCTGGCCCCTGCCCTGAAGTGGGAGATGGGTGGGTTAGGAGGTCCGATGACAGAGGGGCCCATGAGCATTCTGAGTGGATGGCCTGTCCATGAGGGAAAGGACGGTGAGAGACAGGAACATCCGCCCTTAGGGAGCCGGCACAAGCCCCCCTCGGCTCCCTGGGCTCCCCGGCACCCACAGTGGAACGATTCAGCTTACCTCGCTTCCACACCACCCCAACAGCAGTGCTGCGGGGCAGGGGGCGCTCTCCTCCCCCTGCGCTGTGCCTCACCACCACTGCTGCCAACCTGAAGGGTGGGAGCCCACGGCCCCAGTCTCCACGTGCGCCTTCCAGAACACTCCCGGCCCCCCTAACCCCTGGACTGTTCTGCAGCCCCGCAGCAATCAGGGCCCTGTGCTTGGACCAGTGCAGGGGCCTGGAGCTGCTACATAAGCAGCGCTTCTCACACTCCTCTGGTCTGTCCAGTCCAGGGTCCTAACGGCCTGTGCTGTGGCCCACACTCTGACCAGGCTGGGGGTTTAGCTCAGGGACTCAAGCACTTGCCTGGTAAGCCTGAGGTTGTGAGTTCGATCCCCGGGACCAAAAAACAAAACAAAACAAAACCCCTCCAAATCTGGCTCCGTGTTCTTACTAATTTGCTCCTGATTTATTTCTCAGGTAGTGTGGGTTCCAAAAGTCCTATAAACCTCCTGGGTGTTCTTACCACGAGTCTTGGGCCAGAGTGGTGCGGCTGTCCACACCGAGGCGACGCCAGCAGCCAAGGAGGAGGGCAGCAGAGCCCACCCCAGCACCCCAGCTGCGGCCCCAGGGCTGTTCCACGGCCACCTCGGTGCTGGCGGATTCCACAGCAAGGGGACACCAGAGAGCCTCGGCTTCTGTTCTGCGTATTTTATGAACAAAGGTATTGGACAGTATTACAGCAACAGTGGTCCCGCTTCTCTACGATTGCATGAACAGATGAAAATACAGCATATTTTTAAAGAAATAGTTTTTGTCTACAAAAGGAAATTCCTAGCGAACTGCCTGTGTTGCTACTGTAATATTTCTAGCTTTCTGGAGGACTGTTATGGAAACGCACTGAGGCGCCTGCACAGGTGTTCTCTCTAGTGCCCTGGACGCCCGCTGAACCCAGCCTCCCCTCCTTCCTTCTCTTCCTCTTCCTCCTCCTCCTTCCTCCCCTCCCCCTCCTGGCTGTGTCTCTGTCTCTTTCTCTCTCTCTTTTTGACTGTGGATCTTTCCCCTCCTTCCTTTAACACTGATTTTCTCCCTGCTGCTTATTGTTCTTACTTTCTCCTTTCCGGAGAGGAAAATAGGGCGCTCGCTGGGCCCCGCCGGCCGCCTTTCCGGTGCGGCCCTCGGGCGCGCGCGGCTGCGGGGACCCGGCTGGCGTCCCAGCTCCGGCGGTGGCGCCCGCTCCCCTCCCCGTGCACCCCCGCTCCTCCCCGTGTCCCCCGCCCCGTGCGCCCCTGCAGGCCGAGGGGAGCCGCCGCCGGGGCGGAGCGCCGCCGCGCGGGGCCGGCAGGAGGCGCGCGCGCTCCGGGCTCGCGGGGAAGTTCGAACCGGGCTCGGCCCCGGCTCCCGCGGGATCCCCAGCCCCCGCCCGAGCCCCGCCCCCGCTCCCCCTCCGAGCCCGCTCGGCCCTTGGCGCGGCCCGCGCTCGCGGTTGCGGTCGCGCGTGGGACCCGCGTCTCCTCGCCGCCCGCCGCGGACTGCGCTGCCGGCGGGGGAAGCGCGCGTGGGCGCGGGCTGCGCGTCGGGGTCCCCGAGCCCGGGCCCTCCGCGGACCGGGTGCTGGGAGCCGCAGACGCCGCCCTCGGGAGCGGGACGCACGCAGGGCTCCGGGGCTCCGAGCCGTGTGCGCCCGGCCGGCGGCGCCCCTTCGGCGGGGTCGCGCGGAGCAGGACGAGCCGCCCCCCGGCGCCGCGCTGCAGGACCATGGCCCCGAAGCTGCTGCTCCTGCTGTGCCTCCTCTCGGGCTTGCACGCGCGGTGAGTGGCGCAGGGGCCCCGCGGGAGGCCGGAGCCCAGAGGGTGGCGGGTCCCTGAGGCAAGCCGGGTGGGCACCGCCGGGTGCACAGGCTTCCCGCTCACCTGTCAGGGCTCCCGGCTGCTGGACAGACAGGGCCCCCGCCTGTGCTAGGGGCAGCTGCAGCCTCCCTGCGGTCCAGGGGGACGCGGGACTCTGACAGGGGCGGTGGGCTCTTCTGACACTTTTAGGACCCAGTGGTGTTCTGAGGGGTTGAAAATCAGAAATATAGGGTAGTGGCTGTATTTCATATTTCCTGAACAATCTCTTGTCTACACCCCAGAAGTTACGCGCGCGCGCGCGCACACACACACACACTCACACACATTGATCCACATCTCCATGGAATCCATCTCTGACAATCCCCAGGACCCAGGAATCCTGGTTTCCTAGCTGCTCAGTTGAGACCAGATCAGAGAATAGACCAGGCTGGAGGCAGTGGAGGGGGTTGGGAAAGGTGAATATCCTGCTTCCCTTAAAGGACCCTGACCCCAGGTCGGTTGGTCTGTCTGTCTGTCTGTCTGTCTCTCTCTCTCACCACATACACACACACCTGACCCCCATGAGGCAAGCGTGCTAACACGGCTAGTCAAGCTCCTGCCCGGGGAACTGGGCATGGTGGTGCACATCTGTGATCTCAGCGCTTTGGGCAGCTGAGAAAGAGGACCAGAGTTCAAGTCCTCCCGGACAACTGACTGAGACCAAGACTGTCAGAGATACAGCAAAGGGGCTGGTGGTGGAGCCCAGTGGTCTACTCCACACCCCCCCCCATTTCTTCCTGGTAAGAAATGATGTCACCCTTCAATACCTTTAACCTTCCTCTCAAAGAGCAGCACCTCAGCAGGACTTAGAAGCCTCCAAGGGCCATGGCAAGGGCTCCGGAGGACAGAAGGGCTAGAAGGGATAAAACCTGTTGCTCTCAACACAAGGGGAGATTCCTGGGATGTTTAGTTCTGTCTGGCAGGCCGGACCTCTGGCTGGATCTTGCAGACTGCCCTGGACTTGGTGAAGCAGATTATCTCCGGGCTTTCTGCGCCCTCCCCCAGCCGACCCTTAGCACACTCCTGCCCTCAGCACGTGGCCCCCTTTCCTGGGTCTGGGAATCTGAGAGTCAGAGAGCATCCCCATGGGTACCAAGCCCTGCTGCGGTCCAGAGGTCTTTGTTTGCGTTCCTATTTGTAAAGCACCAAGGAGCTAAGAAGACACACTGCTAAATGCCAGGACCTGTGGCTGGGTCCCCTGCCCCTCCTCTGTCCAACACAAGTGCCTCTTCTAAGGAAGAAAACCCTGGGCCTCCCCTCCATGCCGCGTGGCTTTGCTGGGTTTGTAGTGTGAAAGCCAGTTGTGCTGGTGACTCATAGGCAGTTCTGAATGAGGCAGGGCCGTTGGGCCCTGCAGCCAGAGTTTCTTGCTGTGTGAGGAGGGAGCTGGTGAAAGATGGAAATGTGTGTTTGAGCTTGCCTGAGCCTGAGGTAGCTGTGTTAGGAGGCAGGCAGCATAGCAGGAGGTCTAGGCCTGGAGTCATGGCTTTGTGAACTTCCTCTTGCTACCAACTCCATGAAGGAGCCAGCAGTTTAGGGCCGGGTAATCACCTCTGCAGATCTGTGTTGATTAGCATTCTCGAGGGGTGCTCATCGGGAAGATGCTGCAGTATCTCGATGGAAGAGGTCAGCTTGTGGTCAGGTTTGTGGGAATTCCCTAGTGCACGTAGAATCTCCTCGGCAGAGGCAGATGTGCCGATTTTAATGTGTTCTCTATCCAGGGTCTCAGCTGTGGTAATCATGGTTGTACACCAGTTGAAAAAAATGTAGACATTACAGTAATTGGAAAAGTCTTTGTGCTTTGAATGGGCTTGGGAGAAGTGTGAAGCAATCCGACGCCCAGTTTCATCTCTGAGAACTGTTACTCATTCTGAGAGGGCTCTCAGTTCATTCTGGAATCTTTCCTGGGGGGAAGTGCCTTGGAAAAGGTTCTGCCAGTTAGGGTTTGTGGGTAACTTACTCCCGTTGGAGTGGGGGGCTCCCCCACAGACACCCAGGGAAATGCTTCCCCTCAAGAAAGGCAAGGCACACTTGGGTATTCATGACGGATTAAAGATGATGAGCTACTTTCTGAGATTTATTAGTTCCTTTTAATGTTTAAAATACATCAGACTTTATCTCTTTCTGGATGAAGAAGATGCATAGGGCATGAAAATAGTGTCTGAGGGTAGAGCAGTTGTTTGACAGTGACAGTACATCACTGATTTATTTTTAAGAGAAAGCTAATTGCAGTAATAATGCCTAGGATGCAACAGTCCAGGCAACAGAATGCTCCCAGCGATTTTGTGTAACCCACTTAGGATGTAGGAGAAGAGAAGAATCTGTTTTTGCCATCCTCTTTTGGCTCCCGAGGAGGCTTGTTTTCTCCCGGCATGGACCTTCCTGTGGGGCTGGGTCTGGTGCTAGCCGTGCAGGGCTTCTGATGTGTCTTCACAACGTGGTGAGAAGCTCTGGGCTGCAGCTGGGAGGCAGGAGCAGCCCCGCCTCCGCTACCTCTGGTCCACCCTGCTGGTGACAGAGTGGGGGCCTGGGGTACCTCCTGAAGGGGCCCAGAAGACGCTCTCACTGTCCCTTTCTCTGTTCTTCCTCCTTACCTCCTCCCTGGGTATTCAGGAGGGAGGTAGTGTGATTTCAGGGAAATACTCACCACTAGAGGGAGAATTAGACCCAGTGTAACAGTACCTGTTATTGGAATAGCTTAAGGTAATTTTTAGAATCTAAACCTGTGCCTAGAGAGGATGGTGAGGGATTGGTGAGTGTGCCCAACCTGTGTACATGTGGCTCTTGGGGCAAGAGAAAGTCACAGACCTTGGGGACCATGGTCAGGTTCTGTGGTGCTGGGGAGGCAGCGGTCAAGAAAAGGGGCAGAGGGGAAGAGGAGGAAAGAAGGAAGAGAGGAAGGAAGAGAAACTGAGGGAGAGAGACCAAAGGGAGGGAGAGAGTGAGGGAGCAAGGGAGAAGGGGACGGACACCATGAGGATGCTAGAGCATGGTGGCTGAGTTGGTCATCGCAATCATATGGCAGCTGAAAAAATGCAAATGTTGTGGTACTTGTGTGGCTATGTCTTTCTCCTGTGAAAAATCTTTGTGCTTTGAATGAGTTTTACAGAAGTGTGAAATAACCCGATTTCCAGTTTCATCTTTCAGAACTGTTACTCATTCTGAGAGGTGTCCTAAGATTACAGATTTGCCCAGTCCTGGACAGTGCTTGGTCCCCAGTTACTTATCAAAATGCTTCAAACGCCTGTGTTTTTCATTTTTGTAAGATGGCAATACTAACATTTCTGATGCTGTTCCTGCTAACGTATTTTAAGCAATGTCTAAAATTCTGTTATTTGTAAAAATTCAGTTTTACAAATAATGAGTTCAGCATATCACTTATTGAACATATATCCTGCATGTTGTTTATAAATTTCTATTGATGCTGAATGTTCAGTGTGAATAGAAATCCGCAGGAATTTGTAGTCTCGGCGGATGATTAATTGACCTCCTAGTCGAGACACATTGAAGAATTACGGTGTGGCAGTAGCCTAGGAAGAAAAGCCCAAGTGGAGAAGTCAATCTGCAGGGTCTGTGCTGGGGACTCGTGGTGACAATCTCATGTACATGTCCCAGCCTGACCTTCACATCTGTGGGTTCTGCTTCTGCAGATTCAACCAACTGTGGAAAGAAATACTTGGAAAAATTGTGAGGAACATGTACAGACATTTTGTCTTGTCATTATTCTTTAGGCAGTATTGTATAGTGACTATATAGCACTTACAGTGTACCTGGCGTCAGGCGTCTAAAGATGGTTTAATGTGTCCATGAAGGTTAAAGAGGAAATGCTAAGTCATTTCATTGGATTGACTTGAGCATCTTCAGGTTTTGGTACCCGTGAAAGTGGGTTGTGGAACCTCCATAGCAAAATAAGGAAGGAGAACTGTATATTAATCCCGGTTTAGACTGCGTCACCACTGTTGTCTCTAGTCTGTGTTACAGCTGGTTCAAACTCGCACAATTCATATATGTCCCATATGACATATGCGTAGGTGCACACACATATAATACATACGTGCTTCTGAGAATTTAAATGGAGTATGTGGACTGACCTTAAAATGCTTGTATGTTTGATTAATTTTGTGTTCATTATATCTGATTTAGAGAATCCCCAAAATTACCTTTAGAAAACATGCATCCCAGGGCACAGATTGGCTGACACTTTGGTTCCTCTTTGGGAATTTGGATATAAATGACCTCACGTCCCTCAGAACTCATAGTACAGTTTTGATTCTTTTTCTCTTCTGTGAAGCAGAGCGTCCTGAAGTCCTGCACACTGACGAGCTGGAATGGGGCTATTTGGTACGGTTTGTGACTTTCTTGCCCAGGCAATGGTGATCCACCTGCAAATAGAGTCTTCTTCCAGACAGGAATAGACTTTTCTAGGCCTGACGGGCGGGCTGTGGGTCCCCTCCAGGCCTCTCGTTGAAGCAGTCCTGTCCTTGAGTGTCACCAGCAAGGCCGGTTCCGTGTTCAGCAACACATGAAACCGTTTCTGAGATGTCCAAGCTCTCACTGGGACCTGCTTGCTAAAAACCCAAAATGCACTTAGAGGCCAGCCGAGGACATAGTGAGACCCTGTCTCAAGAACAAACAGAAACACCCCCCAAATCAAAACTGCTCTGTTGAAAGTATCCTAGAGAGATTTTAGCTCTTAATGACCGCATCGGCCTTCACCAGGTGAATCCAACAGTGTTGACTGAGGCCGGGAAATTGCCAAAGGGTGTTCCCCAGTCACAGCTGACACCTTCACTGGTGTCCTGTGCGCGAGTGCTGGTCAGGCAGGCACCCTGAGACTGTCTGTTGCTGTCTGCACCCCCAGACTCCAGTGTCCAGAAGAAGCATGGTCAGACCTGGTCGTTTCTAATGAGTCCATTCTGCCAATTCTGCTGCCACCTTCAGCTAGGATGAGGTTTCGTGCCTGGGAGAGGAAGCAACATGAGAAAGTAAACCGTGGCAAGCCTGTGGAGGGCGTGTGCCTCCATCGGGGTGCTTTCTGGGGTACCCCGAACGCTCACTGTCTGATCTGATGTGGATTTCCATGTCAGGGAGGTCTGTGGCTTAACTTGCCCCGGGAGTGATCTGCGACATTTAATGAAAACATTACGCCACGTTTGTAGCCGCTGCGTTCTTCCTGCCCGATTCTTCTTGAGTGTTTCATTTTATTTTTAAATTTTAGGTTCAAAGCATGTAGCTTTGTGCTTAGGGTCACGGGAACTTTCTACTCATTTCAGTGGTTCTCCCGTGGCCGCTCCAGAGGCCATTGCTGCATTTATATGTCACTTTCTGTGTCGTGCCTACAGGTCCAGAAAGGTGGAAGAGGAGGAATATGAAGATTCTTCGTCAAACCAGAAGTGGGTCTTGGCTCCAAAATCTCAAGACACCGATGTGACTCTTATTCTCAACAAACTGCTAAGAGAATATGATAAAAAGCTGCGGCCAGATATTGGAAGTGAGTGTGGTTTGTTATTCTGATAGAAAAAATGTTATGGTGATATGTTTTCGAAGTATTTATTTTTGAATAATTACGAATTCAGAAAGTCTTGCAATGATAGTGCAGAGACACAATTCCTACTTTAGTGTGGTAGTGGAGCCAGGCGGTTGAGGTGGGTGTGGTGTGTGTGCGTGTGGTGCTGTCACGTTTTGTCACTTGTGGATCAGTGTGATAACTGCGGTGGAGATCCTCAGTTACTTCACGACCCTAGACACCGCCTCCGCCGTCTTCCAGTCATGTTGATTCCTCTTCCCCGCCTTCCCGACATCACCCCTGCTCTGCTCACTCGCCTGCAGTTTCTGTCGTGTTGAGAACATTGCATGTGGAACCCTCCACTCTGGAGACTGACGCTTGTCATCCAGCAGACTGGGTTAGGGGTTCAGGGAGGCCGTGCGCGGGCGGGCGATGGTGTTCTCAGGGAGAAGTCTTCACATGCATACGTGGCCCAGCTCGTCACTCACCTGTCAGGGCATCTTGGTTGTCTCCACTTTTGTCTGTACACGTAACATGATTATAGTCACATGTGTACATGTTTTGGTGCCTGCATAAAATTTTGTTCCCTAGAATATGTGCCCAGGAGTACCACTGCTAGAATGCATATTTCAGGTTTTTTTTTTTCCCAAGTTCTTCTTTGCAAATATAAAATTTCAAACTGAGGTAAATTTTGGGGTTATGGGATATGTCAGTGTGTGTATGTATTACATGATGTCTAAAACAGAGCCACTTTATCTTTATCTTCATTTATTTTGTCTTCATGGTGAGAATATTCCAAGTCCCTTCTTTCAGACGGGGCATGGCGGCATGCTCCTGCAATCCCAGCACCCAGGAGGCCGAGGCAGGAGGATCGCTGTAAGTTTGAGGCCAGCCTTGGCTCCATAGTGAGTTCAAGGCCGGCCTGGCCTATGTAGCGAGACCCTATCTCAAAAACAATTATTTCTTGTAAAACCCTTTCAAAGTATATGGCAGATCATTTTTACCACTTCCCACTCCACCTTCTCTCTGCTATCTCCAGCTGTACTTTCTTTTCTCTCCCCTGCTCTGTATCACCATTCTGCTCTCAACTTGTTTTTTCAGGGAACTGTCAAGCTCTTTTCTAAGTGCCTGTAACATTTGCTATTTGCAGCCAGCAATTTCTGAGCAATTCAGTTCTCTCTGTTCTCACCAGCTATTGGTAGAGTCATTATTTTTTTATGTTAGCAGCTGTAATAAGTACATGCTTAATAGCCTGACAGCGTAGGGTACTCCCCTGATTGTTAGTGGTAGTGATCACTCTTTAGATCACTCTTTATTGTTTGTCATCAGTATATCCTTGTCATTGAAACATCTCTATCTTAGTGACTTTGCTGAGACAAAATACCCAACTCCTGAAATGAAGGAAGGAAAGGTTTATTTAGTTCACAGTTTGTAGAGGTTTCAGTCTGTAATCAGCTGGCCCCAAGACAGAGTGGCGTGGCACAGGGGCAACACTTCCAGGAAGCAGGGGACAGCAAAGCAACAAGAGCAACAGGGATGGGGACAAGCTGCCTTGTCCTCCCTTACATTGTAAGCAGGCTACCAGCCTTCCGGTGAGTGTGGCGCTCACCGTGTCTCTGGGCCCCCCTCTTGCGCAGTCTGAGGAGGTTTACAAAGTGAGGACCCGGCCCCTGGCTGAGTCCCTTAGTTAAACATGTGACCTTCTCAGACTGACACAAGGAGCAACATGGTAGAGAGGAACGGGCTTCTTTAGCCCTCAGGACGTAGAGCTGCTGAATTACTTAGTTAAGCCTGCAGACTTCCCAAGTTGACGTGATGATCAACCATAACAATCTCTTTATGTTATGTGCCCTTTTACAAGTTGTATTATTTTGTTGTCTTGTTTCATATTTTTGCTGCTCGGTATTAAGAATTCTCTATACATTCGAGATGAGTCTTTGTCAGATCTCTATCTTGTCATTTTATCCTCTCAAAAACTTTCACAGGTGAAGTTTTTATTACCAATGAAGACCAGTTATTTATTTTCCTTTCATGGAGGATGGCTTTGGTGTAATCTCTAAGAACATTTTAAGGCGTTCTAATTTCTGAGGATTTTCTTCTAAAAATTTTATAACTTTATGTTTTATATCCTAAATCACTATGATGAAGGTAATTTTATATAAAATCAGTGTGAGAACTGTGATCCAGACCCTTTCCCCCATCTCCAAGTCCGTCCCCACAAGCTATTGGAGTGACAAAGTCCTCTATTGAGGTATATTTATTTAGTTTTCAGAAATTCATTGTCTTGACTAACATGGGGTACCCTTGATTCTCTGTTTCATTTGACTGTGTGTCTATCACTGTCTGTATTTCATTTGATTACTGCAGCTATATATGATTCTTGAAATTGGGGAGAGTAACTCACACTCATTCTTCTTAACTCTTATAGTTCATATGTTTTCATATATAAATTTTAGAAAAATGTCATCTGTGTCTAAAATAAGAAAGTCTTAGTCAGGCATGGTGGTGCGTACCTGTAATCGCAGGACTTGGGAGACTGAGGCAGGAGGATTGCCAGGAGTTCAAGGCCAGCCTAGACTACATAATGAGTTCAAGACCAGCTTGGACCACACAACGAGACCCTGTCTCAGAAGATAATAAATATATAAATAAAATCTCATGGGGACATTGGTGGGAATGATATTATTGCTATGTCTGTTTGGAAAGAACTAGACATATATATTATGTTAATTTTGTTAATCCATGGGCATAATATGTCTTTCCTATATTTAGAGATTTTCTTTAATGTTTTATATAATAGTGATTTCTGGGGTTAACATTTGAATCCTGAAAATGTTTCGAAGTATTATCATTTGAATGGTACTGTTTTTGTTGTTGTTTTTGTTGTTGTTTTGTACCAGGAATTGAACTCAGGATCTTGGCGCTTGCCAGGCAGGCACTGTGCCACAGAGCTGTATTCCTGGCCTGGTACTGTATTTTTAAATTTTAGTTTTCATATGTTCACTATTATTCTACAGAGACAGAATTGACTTTTGTGTGCCGACTTGAAATTTTAATAGTTTTAGAAGTATTTTTTCAGATAGATTTCTGAAGATTTTTTGTGTATAGCATCATGTCACCTATGAAAAGGAGAACTGTGTTTCTTCTTTTCCAATTTTTTTCTTTTCTCTCCCGTTGTGGTGGCTACCACTCTGGAGAAGGGCAGTGGTGTGAGTGGACATCTTTGTTTCGTTTGGATCTAAGGGCAGGGTGTTTTGTATTCCATCATGAGGTTGATGTGAGCCTGAGGTGGTCTGTATAGATTTTTATGTTTTTGTGGAAAACTTCCTTTAATTTCTAGTTTCTAAGTTCTAGTTTCTAGTTCTAGTTTCTAAGTCTCTAATTTTTAGTTTGTAAGAGTCTTCTTACAATCACCCATAAGCATTGAATTTTGCTAAATATTTTACTGCATCAATTGATATAATTATGGGATTTTTTTCTTTTGCTTAATATGGCTAATTGAATTGCTTGATGTTTTTCAATATTGAACCCCTGTCTTGTCCCACATGTTAACTCTACTTGATTGTGTCAGCTAATGTGTCTTTTAAAAAATTTATCTTTGTCAAGCTATGCTCAACTATTTCAAAGAAAGAGACATTATGATAGCTACTGTTAATGCCCAGTTGTCTTGTTGCGAAGTGCTGTGTTGCTTACGTTGTTCTGTTCTGATCTGCTTTGTTCTGTCGTCTTTTGTTTTATTCTCTTTAAAATAAAATTTAAAGAAATTTTTTTTCTTTTATTTATTGCAGAATTCACTTTGTGAATACCTTGCTAAAGTTTTTTGTTTGTTTGTTTGTTTTCTTTGTATCTGTACATGTGGACCATTGGGCTAACACTTTCTTTTCCTTTTCTTTCTTTTCTGTTCTTTTTCCACTGTCTTTTTTTGGTATTGATGTCAGGTCACCAGCATTCTAAGATGAGCTGGGAAGTGCCCCTTCATCTTTTGTTTTATGAACCAGAACATGGATTGTGTGAGAACTTGGGTGACTTCTTCCAATGTCTGATGGAATTGTCCAGTGATACCTTCTGGGCCGGGAGTTTCCTTTTTAGGAGAAATTACACATTCATTGGTTTAATGAATATAAGTGTACTCAAATGATTGATTTCGGTTAAGTAATGTGATTTTTTGTTTTTCAAAGAATTATTCCATTTCTTTTAAGTGGTCAAATTTGTGCATGTAGAATTGTGATGGTCCCTTATAATCTTTTGAACATCTTTAGGGCCTTCAGTAATGTCCTTATTTCACATCTGATGCTGGTACTTTGGGTCATCTGCCTTTTTACTTTATTAGTCTTGTTAGAGATTTGTTATTCTAACCTTCTCAAAACACCAACTTTTTGCTTCATTATTTTTCTCCACTGATTTTTGGTGTCAATTCCACTATGTTTTGATCTCTTTATCATCTTTTTTCTTTGCTTTGCTTTAGTTTTATTTTGGGGTTCTTCCTGCAATAGAATTTAGATTCTTGATTTGAGACTATTTTTATGGAAGCATTTGGTGCTCTAAATTGCCCTCTCAGCACGTTTTAACTTCATCTTTCAAATTTTGATATGCCCTGTTTCTATTTTCATTTAGTTTAATGTATTTTTTGTTTCCTTTAAGATTTTTTTCATTAACCCTTGGATTATTTAGAAGTATATTTTTAGTTTTCAAATGGTTGGAAATTTCCTTTTTCCTACTTTTGATTTCTAGTTTTATGACATTGTGATTCAAGAACTTTCTGTCTGTCAGTTAAGTTCTTCCAGCGTGGTAATGTCTGATTGATAGCCCAGGATATTGTCAGGTTTGGGAAGTGGTCCAGGGCCTTGGAAAAGAACGTCTGTCATTGTGCTGTTGGGTGGATGAGAGCCTCTCATTTGTTAGTGTAGTTGAGTTGTTTTATGTCCTACTGAAATCGCCTGGATTTCTGTTGTTTGCCTTAATGGATTAACAATGGATAGACTGAAAATAGACTTTGATCCAGACAAGAATGGTGAGCCTGGCTGGAGAGGCATGTATCCAGATGCCGGTACAGGCCTGCGCTGCACCCTGGGAATGGTCAGAGAATACCAGGGGCAGCGCAGATGCGGTGTTTTCCATAGGAGGCCCCAGGCTACGGTTTGTTTCTTTGCCATTGAGCTCTACTTAATATGTAGCCCAGCCACTTGTCAACCTTCACACTTCCCCACCCGCACTGTTTCTGCAAGTTTTAAAGCCCAAGATGCCCATTTACCTGTAGGGGGATCTAGCACCACCCAGATCTACCCAGTGGGCTTAGGATTTCAAAATCCTTGTGGTAGAGTAGAGGAGTTTATAGATGCATTTCCAGTGCAGGGCTGGGGAGATTATGTTTTCCTTCTCTGCCTCAGTTGCTGCTTCTGGGCAGTGAGTGAGAGAACCGCGTGACTTGTCCAATCTCTTCAGATTTAAGGTATTTATTCTGTAATGGTACATGTAAATTACCACTGCACAAGGTTCATAAATGTAATTGTGACCCCATTTTCCCCATGATAATTAGATGAATCTGTTCAGCGTGAAGAGTTTGAAGCAGTTGTGTATTTATAGGGAAAGGGATGGCTTAGAAAATACTGCTGATTTCCTTACTGTTAGATACTCTGGTGGACCTTAAAAATAATAAGAATGGCTTCTTTTGCTTGCGAGCAGATTTAGTCCAGTTGGTACTATGCGTATCAAGGGCTAGGAGTCAGTGAAGTATCTTCTATCCTGGTGTCATCACGTTTGGCCTCTGTGCTGTAAAATTGGACTTGGATGGAAGGTTGGGTGAGCTCTGCCTCTACCTCATATGTCTCTGACCTATAGTGTGATCATTAACCACTGTGCTATGTATAGAAAATGCAAGGCAGGCCTATTAAAACTCAGAGCAAACCCCTATGTATGTTTGTATGTATGCATACGTACAGCAGAACACTTGCAGTGTGATGTACCAGTGTTCTTCAAGTGCAGCAAGCAAACTGGATCCGTAGTCCAAAATTATAGTGGCACCCCCTTATTTATAGGGAAGATATTCCAAGGCCCCCAGTGGGTACCTGAAACTATGCATAGTACTAAACTTAGAATGTTCTATGCTTTTTCTTCTACATATATACCTAAGATAATTTATGTATAAATTAAGACACAAAATGGACAGTAATAATATACACTTATAGAAGTATATTGTAATAAAATTAATGTGAATGTATCCAGTTATTTTCACACTGACTGACCACAGGTGACTGAAACTGTGAAAGGCGAGGCATTTGTTAAGGGCGGTCTATGTATTTTCCCATTGTCTAGGTAAAGAACTGGGTTCTCCAAATAAAATAACACACGTGCCCACTAAGCATGCATGTTTGTTTTAAAATAGGCAGCTCTTCCAGAGCATCCTGTCCCTTGACCTCAAAAGTCATGGTCTCATGGGAGAAGAGTTTCGTGCTTTCTGAGTGAAGGGTTTTTTTAAAAATTAGATAAAAGCTCTGACTTTAAACATTCCATTCTGGACATTGCCATGATATCTGACATCGCTCAAGATGCCTATTTCTGTGTTATTCAAAAGCTAGATAGAGTTTGACTGGCAGAGTCTAGCAACTTGCTGATACTCAACTAGAGAACAGTAACTGTCTAGGAATAGTAACCTGGTAAAACGCACTGAATTAGACACTGTTTTCTTTCATGGCTCAGAAGGACTCTGCTTTAAAGGTGAATTTGCCCAAAAAATCTGAATATTTTAAGAAAATCCGGCCTACTTGCATAATCCTTTTGAGTCCTGGATCAGTCAGTGCTAACCAGAGAAGCCCATTTAATGCAAGATACACACATATATAAGAATTTGCAGGTAGGTTTACAGTGGCTGCCCAGAGTCAGCTGTGAAAGAGTGCAGAAGTCCTGTCTGTTCACTGGGGAGCGGAGGGACCCGGGAGGAGGCCTGGAGCACAGTGCAGTGTCTTGTGTGAGTCCCTATCTAGAGGCTGCAGTGTCTGCTCTGGAAGGCTGGAGTGTGCACCGGAAGCCAGGAGACAATGTCCGCGGCAAGGCGAAGGCAGGAGCCACTGCAGTGAAACAGAAGCAACTTCCTTCTTTGTTCCCCTCTCATGCCATTCTGGCAGCAGCCCTCCCCAGGGTGGATCTTCCACACTCAGAACTATGCTGAGCCAATCTAATTGGGCTTTTCATACTCAAAGTAACACAGGTCACAGGTCCCCACTGAGGTACAGTGCTGTGAAGTTTGTGTCGGGTGCAGCACGTGCATTCACCATGAGTTTGTAACACTTGTGGGCTTGTTTGCTCACCGCCTCCTCACTTCCTCCATGGCCGGCGAGTCAGCCAGTGCATCCTGGGTGTTCTTTCTGCACCAGTCCTGAACTGGCTCCTGGTAAAGCTGGAAGCAACCCTTGGGGTTTGCTGATGGTGAGGGACAGGAAGAGGTGATCTCCACACAGCACTTGAGAGTGGACATTGGAAATCCCCCTAGGGCAGACTGAGTTATTAATGTGAAATCCCTGAATTTCTGGGATGAAGTCATAGCCCCTTAGAATGATGCAAAGAGGCAGGCCATTATTTCAGCCTGGCCTTTTTCTGAACTTCTTTTTCGCACATTCTGAATCACATCTAGGATACCACACTCCTGGTTTTCTCACGTGCGTTCTTGCAGTGGTGGTGGGTTTGGCCTTTTCCTCCCACTTCCACAGTGAGCTCTCCTGCACCTTCCCAAGCCTAGATGTGATCTTCCAGGAGGATCCTCATTCCTGGCCTTTCCTTCCCTCCCTTCCCAGCAGAGTGAATCTTATGTGTCTCGCCTGAGTTTTCTGCAGCATTAGTCATTTCACCTTTAGAACAGGACTGGAAAATTTTGCAGGATTGTCTTGAGTGTGATGTGGCCACAGAAGTGTGTCTGCTACATTATTGCTTACTTTCCACAACCCACAGCTGAGAACAGGTCCTCTCTTTACTCATGGACAGTCCCCACTTCCTAACTCTAGATGCATGTGTGTGTGTTGCAGTCTTCCAGCATATGCAGTCCAACTATGGCCTCAAGATCCAACATCAGAAAGTACATTAAATATCACCGCTGTTATTGTTAGCAGTAAACAGATGGAGCTACACTGACTTGCTTATGTTATGTGGAAGTAACATATCTGTATGGGATCCACTAGTTTCCATTTTACAAATTGTGATAACTGCATTTTAAAAATTCAGGCTCCTTTCTTAGCTATTATCTTCCTTCAACTTGTAAGTTGTGGATGTTTCTCTTCTAGTTCTCTGTAACTGTACATTACTTTAAGGAATTCTGAAGCCATATCCTTTTCTGGTTCAGGGCTGTGCTGGATATCATTTTTCTCAGGAACAGGTCTTGTCTAGTGAGCTAGGAAAGGCTGAGTGAGGATAAAGTTTTAAATAAGAGGCTCACAGAAAAGAGCAGAAATGGCCAAAGTGTTTTCCTTTCCCATCAGTGTTTCAAGAATTTTGAACCACTCTCCTGAATATAGATTATTAAGGTATGCAGACTCCTTCCTTGTCATCTGCAAAGTCATACATGACCATACATGTTGGGAAAAATACAAAGTGATGCATTGATTTTTAAAGGTGAATGGATGCCCTGACGATGTGGGTGGGGCCTAGAAATGATGGATGGATTCCTTTAATTCAGGAAAATATCTGAGTAATCTTCTCTTGGCTATCTCCATGGGTAGAGGGCTCAATGCTCTGCTCGCCCTCTAGGTGTTCCCACATCTGAACTTCTTTCCCAGGAGAGGAACAGTGAGTCATAACTGGGTGCTGTTTTCTTTGCACGCACACTTTTTTGGGGGTGTGCTGAGTCCTG
>PVJX010021206.1:0-23911 GCA_004027295.1 Dolichotis patagonum
AAACAGGGCTGGGGATGTAGCTTAGAAGTACAGCACTTGCCTGGCGTGTGTGAAGCCCTGCATTCCAGCTCCAATAGTGCAAAATAATCTTTTGAATTAAAAGAATTTGAGAAACAGTTGTATATACCCATTCTTGGAAATGCACAAATCACTTTAGTATGTTAAAGGCTTCCGTGGCATGAATTCTCCACTCGGAAAAAGGGAGGGAAGGCAGAGAGGGAAGGCAGCTTGCCTATTGGCACACAGTAATTTGGATCCTAAATCTTCTAGAGATGCCTGGGCCCCTTCTCTCCTTGGGGATGGGAGCCCTTCCTGAGTCTCACAGAGTCAGGGCCTGCTCATCCCGAGCTCACAGGAAGACATTTATTGACCAGGTGCTGGGGTTCCTGTTTCCCTCAGAGCTCTGCCGAGGCCACCCCAGTGTGACCACAGCAGCCCCTGGAGACCAGTCTCCAGGATCTCTGCAGCCCCACCCAGCATCAGCCAAAAGCGGGCCCCTGGGATCTAAGGGGTGCATGCCAAATGCAGGGGCGCTCAGAGCAAGGAGTTCTCCCTGGAACTGGCAAGGCCCTGGATGTGCTGAGAAGGTCCCGACCCCAGCCCCATCCAGAGCCCTGGCTCTCACCTGTCAGAAACTACAGCAACCGGCTGCTTGGAAAAAAGTAGAAAACGGCCATGTTTGAAAAGGCTCAACACACACACACACGCACTCTTACCGCCTCCTAGAAAGTGCATCCTAAGAGAGCATTCAGATTCTGGCTCTATCCAGAGCCAGGCTGCACAACCTTAGGCACAAGTGTTCCCTTGTGTCTCACTTTCTTCAACTCTAGAATGGGGACAATTATATAAAATGTACTTGCATCTATATGATTCGATTAGGAAACAGAAAATCCTGACTTAACTAGTTTAAATGAAATACTGTACCTCAAATAATCCTAAGGTAAGATGACCCCAGGGCTGGTTAATTCAGCAGCTCAGTGGCAGTATCAGGGGCCCATGTTCTTTTCATCCTGCTGGTCAGGCAATGCCTTTTGTGGTCACAAAATGGTTGCTGCAGCTCCACATACCACTTCCAGACCTGAAAGTCCCCAGGAAGACCGGTCCCTTCCTGTATCTGTATTTCTCTCTCTCTCTCTCTTTTTTCTTTTGTACTGGGGATCGAACTCATGACCACATGCTTTTGTATTTCTTTTTCTTTCCCAGAATTCCCCTTCCCCCAGCAGCCCTGTCTTCTTGTCTCGTGGGTCAGAACTGAATCATATGGCCATTCCTATACCAATATCTAGTAAGAGAAATAGAATCACAGGGATTGGCATAGAGAAGCCCAAAACTGTGCAGAGTAGGGTGGAAAGCTGAGCAAAACCAGATGCTGTGGACAAGGAATGGGAGGCACCAGCTCCTATCCAGAAGCTCCCACATGTGGTTCCTCAGACCTGACCCTGCTACAAGGCAGGATCCTCCCCCAGGTCCATGTGCTTTGTCCTGTTGGAGGCCGCTCCAAGAACATAGTGCTCCCAGCCTGGTCCCTCCTGACCCAGCCTTCAGGTCCTCAGGCTCTGGGGCCTGGGTCTCCACTGCCCCCCACCTCCCCAACACCGTCCTCTGGCTCTGTCCTCAGCCTCCCCTTCGTTCTTGTCTCAAAAGCTTGAGCTGAACAAAGCTCTTCCCATCTCCCCCAGTGACTTTAGATTCCTAATATATAAAAGGTAGAAGTGCTTGGTTCTCATGTAAGTGCTTTTGCCAAGGAGCTGAAAACTAATAACAGTGTGAACAGAGTCCCGGAGTATTGCATTGGCCCATTCCAAACAACCGAAACAATCCAAATGCAGTTATCTGGGCCAGCTTCGGAGACTGAGAAGGGACTACGACATTATCACATGTCACCAGCATGCATTCGGAAGAGATGAACAATGTGGCTGAATATGGCTTTTGAGTAAATAAAATCCGCAGTATTCATTTAAAACAATAATAACAGCTAATAATAACAGGGCATGTAATAATGAACTATTCATAGGCATAAGAGGTAATTGTTCAATTAAGATCCAAGAGGTTCTAAGACTGTCTTTTCTGATGGGATCCCTTTGTTTTTGCCTACAGTTGCACTAATTATTTCCCAGTAGTGCTTTAAACTTGGGAGGAGAAAAAGGCGTCCTGTCAAATATGACATACAGGTGCTTTATCATTATTAAATACACATACATGCACATAATAGGAAAGCCTTACTGGAGTGAAGGTAGTGGTATGTTTAAAGGAAGCGGCCACCAAATGAGAGCTGGCAGGCTAGAGGACTCAATAAAAATGGCAGGTGACAGCCAGGACCCCCACTGTAGAAGAACTTGACCCCATCACCTCTTTTCCAAGATGAAGTACCTGGGCCACTCCACCACTTACCAGTCAGATGCCCCGGGAGCCTCACTGAGCTTTGGTGTTCTCAGCTATAAAACAGAAACCAAGCCAGACACAGTGGCGCATGCCTGTAATCCCAGCACTCCGGAAGAGGCTGAGGCAGGAGGTTCACAAATTCAAGCTCAGCCTGGGCAATTTAATGACTGGGTGAGGCCAGGTCTCAAAATAAAAATGAAAATGACTAGGGATGTAGCTCAGTTTGATCAAAAAATACATAAATAAATAAAACACAAAAAGCTGAATACAGTAAACATTCTTGGTCTGGGGGTGGCTGTGTTCTATTTACTCTTTTATACAGTATCTATATCATTACCTACTGCTGCTTGCATCACATACACGCACATTCACGCGCGCGCGCGCGCGCGCACACACACACACACACACACACACAGTCAGTGGTCTGGTACCTAAAATCATTCCTGTCTCACCAACAGCCGGGGTCTCCCACCTCTGCTCCACTTGGCTCTCATCCTGGGGGCAGGGCTGGCCCACAGTCTGCTCACATCCCATTGGCCAACACAAGTCACATGGTCAGACCCAGGCTGGGAAATTAGGATTTTCTGGTTGTGAGAAGACAACAGTTTCACAGCGAAGGGCATAAGTGAAAAGAGGACTGGGACTTGGGGTGCTAATACAGTCTACCCTGGTATCAACACTCACCTGTGCTCGGGGAGGCAGTGCTTCCCCAGTCTCAGCCTCTGGGCTCTGGGTCACTCTAGCTGCATCCCTGGCTCCAGACTCAGGTCTGACAATTCAGGAACCATCCTGCTAACCTGGCCAGTGATTGGTTCAGGTGCAGACACGTGACCCCAGTTGACCCAGTCAGAGGCAGTCCTGGGATTTTTACAGGGATGATTGGGGAACAAATAAATCTCTTTGAGATTGCCCAGTTGGTAGGGAGTCAGTGTGCAGCTTCTAGGAACCAACGCTTTAGGTGAGCTTGCTTGAGAACTGAGCTGCCCCACAGGAAGGCAGAACAAAAAGGCACAAGAATCTAATCCTGATGGCCCCCTTCAAGCTCTTTGATTCTGCCATGTTTGAAGACAGAGTTGCCTGGTTTTTTTTTTTTTTTTTTAGTAATGTGAACCAATTTGTCACATGCAACCAAAAAACTATAATACCTGGGAGCTATGGGGTGCTGTATTAAAAATACAACTTTATGGGATCACAGTGAGGATTAAATGAGGTGGTACATGTAGAGAAGCACTAAGATCAAGCCTGAGACACCTGATGGGTTCATGTAATACATGAGGGTTTTTAAAAAATCATTTATTAGAAATATAATATACTTCTAGTACTCTTAGTGCTTATTCAGCCTAGCAGTTGGGAAAGGAAAGGTAATAAGTTATGGAAGAAAGGCTACCTGTCATCATTAGGGTCAGCTCCTGGACCCAAATCTGCATTCTCCAAGTAACAGTGTGAGGCCAAGCAGGCCATGTTACCTGAGCTTTGTTCAAAAAGAGAATGAAACTTCTTTTTTCCCCACCTGCCAGGATTATCCAGGAGAAACACGTGTAAATGGCGGCTTGGGAATGACGAATGCTACTTGATTTACACCCCAAAAAGCCACCAGGAGGTGCAATTATCCAAAGTGGAAATGCACCCTGTACACCTAACAGCTCGGCCACACAGAGCGTGTAGATTCACTTCTTTCCACACGATCTGGGGCTGGCTGGGAACTGTGGCTCTCTCCTTGCGAGAACCTTGTGACATCTACTTCTGACCCAGTAAGGTTCCTACTCAGTGTGGATCACTTTTGCACCATTGTAGAAGTCAGAAAATTCAAAGTGGAACCATCACACATCAGGGACTGTCTGTCCTGCCTCAGGTTCAAACCCTGCCTCCCCGACACTGACAAGTTGAGTGAAAAGTCCTCAGTCATAGAGATGCTATAGCCTGGCAGGCACTGAATGTCAGGGTCAAAGTCACAGCAGGTACTTGATACATGGTAGCTGTCATGACTGCCTGAAAAATGGCTGGAGGAGCCTCAGGGCTTCAGCCTGGAGAAGCGCAGACAAGGTGGGGGAGTGAGAATCTCAAACTAGGACCTTAAACTAAAGATGTTGCTTTCTTAGACCATCAGAGACATGAGCCTCCCATCCCAGAAAGTATGCAAGTAGAGGAGCATGGGTTTAGTGGCAAAAGGAGAGCAAGCACGCATGTAAGATTAGTATAGATCAGTGATTCTCAAATATCAGTCCATAATGTAGTCATCACTCTCCCCATGAATTTTTATTCATCTAATGCAGCTCCTTAAATCACTGAAGTTTTTACTGGTAAATGAATGTGTTGGAAAATACTCCTGAGAGTGCTACTTTATCTAAAAAAAATCACTAAGACTTGTCATAAATAGGTCTCATAACTCTAAAAAGAAAATAAAATTATGTTTTGAATTTCTTTGTCACTACATCCTTCCAGAAGTTCTGAGCTACAGATTTTTCTCTGTGGGAAACAGAGATTAAGGCAGATGTGGCAGCAAACACTATAATCCTAGACACCTGGGGAGATGAGGCAGGAAGACTGAAAGTTTGAGGCTAGTCAGACAATGCAGCAAGACCCTGTCTCAAAATTTTTAAAAAAGCATTAAAAACTTAAAAGGAGAGGGTAGCTCAGTAGTCAAGTGTCCCTGAGTACCACCCAGGCAGGGTTTGAACCTGAGTACCACCCAGTACCAGGGTGCTGGGGTTGTGGCTCTGTGGTGTTCACTTACTATGTGCCAGACCCTAGATTCATCCACATCATTGGAAAAAGAAAGAGAAGCATCAAACTGTGACCTGGACATCATTAGGAAGTACTGAGTACTTCAGTACTCAGAGACAAGAGAATATTTTAAAACTATGACTCAGTCTCTAAATGTGTCAGCTAAAACTATTTTGGCATAGCACCAGCATACATCCGGCACTTTGAAGAACATGGAAAGGGTGATCTTCAAGATCTTACTGGACCTAGTAGGTGTGTGGCCCTGGTTCAATCCCCATCATCAAAAAAAAAATAAAATAAAATACAGGAACAAACAGAAAACCTCAAAGACTTGAAAACTTTTTAAATAGTTAACACATGGCTAAAAGTGTACTTAGAGGAGAATTCATAGCCAAAATTACTTCCTCATCACTTTCAAACTGTTTTACATGAATTAAGTACTTACCTCCAGGAATTACCAAGTCCCACTGAGTGGAAAGGAAAGTGTTTTTGTTCTGGGGTTCTGCAGGTCCCACAGTGAGCTGCAGCTGCCCTTGGAGACCACGCTGACGGTGGTGAACCTCCGAGAAAGGACCACAGTGGATGCTACAGGTTGCCTAGGAAACACCTAGTCACTTCTTTCCTCCACATTTCTATCTGCTTTTTAGACCAATTCAATTTTTGTTTCCTGTCTGGTGATTGGATAAAGCATGAGACACCCGACAGGATGCTGGCCTCAAGAGAAGCAAGCAAGCTGAGGGACTTCCGGGAAAAATTTTTTACTGCATAAAAAGAGACACAAGAAGAGCCAGCTTCCCTCTTCCTGTGACTGTGATTAGTTCTGGATGGGATGCTTGGATCTAGGACGCCATTTTGTGTCCTTGAGGGAAGCCAGTGTGAGTCGTCACACCCAAGCGTTTGTTGGTTAGCACAGTACCTGATGGCATTGAAATTCAATACACAATGCTGAAGGAATAAATGAGCGGCAGACAGAGGCCATTAATGAATCAGAGACCCTCAGCCAGCTTTGATACCCTTTCTAATTTCTGACACTATTAATAGCCTTCTTCATTTATCCAGTGGAAGCTTTATGTTACTTGATCCCTAAATCGTAAATTGTGTATGAACACCACAACCATGACCCTCTCTTCTTTGGAGAGTCCAGCAAATCACTCCATCTTCACAAAGGCTGTGCCCATTTTATAGTGAAAGAAACTGAGGCAAGACTGCACTCTAGCTCTTGACCCCAAATGCAGAGCTTCCAGAACCATCCCTCATATGCCCTTTTCCTCCTTCACTATCTCTCCTTAAAGGGCACCTAAGGCAAAAAGGGCCTCTCCTTGTCTTCAGTATGTGTCTGCAAGGAGTGACAGACCCAGGCAGCCATCTTGTCTTCTAGCCAACTCGGAGAGAGCCCAACTCAACAAGCAGAGGAGTGTTTTCACCTCAGCTAGAGTTGAAGAAGAAAAGTATGCCCCTTTCTGCCCCAGACCTTCTTCTGGGGGTCAGTCAATCAGTCTCTGTTCCTTCCGGAGGCCCAGGATGAGGGAAGGACATCTGTCTGCCTCCAGATTTGCCCCGCAAACCCCCATTCTCAAGGGGCAGCATTTACCCCTTGTCTGTTAGATCAGAACAGCTCTACACCAGCAAGCTTCCAGGAAGGACAGAGACCTGGCTGGAGCCGGACAGGGCAGGGGCTGCAGGAGGAGATGGCATTACTGTCCCCTAAGAACCTTCCTACTCCTCACCAGCAACACTCCTCCCCACCCCCTTAGTCATTACCTTCCCCGTGCCCACTCCAGTCTCAGCCCCACCCTTAGGCCACTGCCACCACCATTACAGCCACAGCCCAGCCCTCACCCGCCAATGCCTTAAAGGCCACCGTCAGCACTGCACCCTATTCACATGCTCATCCTTCACCACCAGCATTTCCAGCACTCCCGACCCCCCTGGGGTCACCCTGTGTTTGTCACCATCACCCTCACCCCCACCATCTCCACCATCAACGAGTGAACATTTATTGAGCACCGACGGATGGCAGACACTGCAGGACACACAGAAGTGCACCCTGCCGAGGCCAGGCGCCCAGCGAAGCCCCCTCGTGAGCACAGGCCGGTGCAGGCCCCGCAGCACGGTGCTACCTGGTCCCAGGTGGGGTTGTTCGTGCTTTCCTGAGAGCAGAGCAATAAATAATGGAGAGGCAGGGCAGGGGTCGGGGCAGAGGCCTGCATGGCTTAGGTGACTCCATGGGAGTGAGACAGGTGGCCGGGAACCCATCCCCGGGGTGCAGCTGGCGCAGAAGCTTGGGGGCCAGAGGGTCCTGGGGGTCCCCAGCATCTCCGTGGGCCCTCGCCTCTGGCCGTTGCAGGCAGGGATGGGGGACACTGGGAGAAGCCACTGAAGCACCAGGAGAACTAGAAACGGACAGGTGCAAGGGGCAGGGTTCTGCAGTCCTAGAGGGGAGCGTCATCAGTCCTCCACTTGGTGGGGTGACTCCGCTGGTGGCCATCACAGCTGGGGTTCCCCAGGTTGTCCAGAGGCACCACCACCTCATCCGGGCTGGAGTTCTTGTTCAGCTCCACCACTCTGGGCACCACTGAGGACCATCGATCTGGACAGAGGGCGGATGGGGAGGGGACGAGGGTTGGTGAGGAGCAGATGGGGATGGTGAGAGACTACTGCATCCAGTACCCAGCACTCCACGGGGACCTAACTGGGAGGCGGCTTCACGCCTACTTTAGAGACTTGGAAAGTGCAGCTCAGGGAGGCCAAGGCACCCACCCAGAGGTGCACTAACCAGGATGCAAGCCCTGGCCAGGGCGTCCTGAGTGCCTTGTCCTCTCCCTCGAGGTGTAGAGGACCGAGGGACTTCTCCACCACAAGGATGACCTGGATCTGTCCTTCTTGTCCTGCCACCCACACCAGCTGAGTCACGGGGTCAGGAGGGCCAGCCTGAAGCCACCAGGTAGCGGCCCAGGCATTCAAGCAGCATCGGGCATTCATCGGCTGGCCCACAGGCGTGGACACCAAGTCCCAGGACAGGGACGGGACTGATCAAAACAAGTAAGTGACAGGGACAGCTGGGCCCTGCTCCCCTGCGGCACACTCACCCCTCCGGAGACGGCCCACAGTGTGCGAAAAGCCGTAGTACTGGTAGGTATCGCTCTTGCCCGGGTCCTCATTGATGATGCCCAAGTTCTGGTTCCAGTGAGACCAGTTCACCTCATCCACCCTGTTGGGAACAAGCAAGGGTCAGGGAGCCCCACAGAAAAGGCTCGTCCCAGGCCGAGGTCACTGTCCTCTCTAGCACCCCTTTCCCATGTTTCTATGAGGGTGAAATACACATAACACAATTCATCGTTTTGATCTTTTTGGGGGGGTTGGTACTAGGGATTGGACGCAGGGCCTTCACACTGAGCTACATCCCCAGCTGTACGTATGTATGTGTGTAAGTATGTATGCATTTTTGAGACGGGTCTTGCAAAATTGTACAGGTTGGGCTCAAACTTGCGATCCTCCTGTCTCAGCCTCCCAGAGTGCTGAGATTACAGAGGCACCACCACACCCAGCTCATTTCAATCATGTTGAAATACTGGACTGATTACCATCGAGCACTGTCACAATGTTATACAATCATCACTCCTATTTCCAACATTTTTCCGTTGCCCAAACAGACCCTCTGCCTCCATTAAACAGTCCCTCCTGGGTCCTCTCCCAGCCCTGGAGGCCTGTACCCTGTTGTTTCTGTGTGATAGCCTGCGCCGGACCGTTTCTCCCAGGATCACCTGCGGGGCCTGCGTGACCAGGACCTCGGCGCCTCCGGAAGTTACAGTGGGTCGGGAGGACAGGAATAGCAGCCTACGGAGCCCCCTCACCTGAAGCACCACCGGCGGTCGGGGGTGCCGTCCGAGTTCTTGCCCACAGTCACCATCTCCCCGGAGCGGAAGGCCTTCCTCAGGAACACAGGGAAGGAGCGCTCGATGTCTAGGATGGTGGTGGCCCACTGCAGGGAGGCAGACAGGGCGGGGGGTTGGTGACCTCCCCAGCACAGGCCGAAAGGAGCCAGGGGGCCGGGATGGGCAGAGCACCGGGTTTTCCAGCTCCTACTGTCCTAGGAATGTGCTTCATAAACTCCGCCACCCACGGGCAGCAGGCGGCAAAGGAAAGAGTGAAGCAGGACCCAGATGCAGAGAGGCCACAGTTCAGGCCCTGGCCACAGCCTCAGTGACCACCACGTGGGCGGGCTGGGGCTGGGGTGCAGGAAACAAAAGCCCCACGTGAATGGGGCTGCTGGGCCAGAAATCTGGCCTTTTATTTGGAAGCTAATTATTAAATTTTGTATTAAAATTTTAAAAATAGGGTGGGTCAGGGCAAAAAGTGAATCTTTGTTGGACAGATCCAGTCCACAAGCTGCCAGTTTGCATCTCATGAGTTATATACTCAACGCGGCCCCGGGAAGGAAGCAGTATGGGTAAAGTTTCCAAGCAGGCTCAAAGCCGTTTCCCTTATATTCAGGGCCAGGAAGACGAGCTTGGATTTTCCCCTCCGGGTCAAGGCCAGCATGGGCACTGGGGTGCCAGGCCTGGTAGAGGCACTGTGTACAGGAAACGCCCAGGTTGAGAAGTGCCCGGCCCCCTGGGGAAGCGAAGGCAGCAATGCCTGTGCCCAGAAAGCCAGCCTCTGCAGGGCTGCTCCTCAGTACCCACAGGGAGGAAGCTCCACCTGCACAGGTCAAAGCACCCCACGGCAACACCCACACGTCCCCACTCAGGGCACTTCCTGGTGGAGACGCTCATGCTCTCTGCTATGGCTTTGACGTGTCCCCAAGAAGCCTGTGTGCTGGGAACTTAATCCCACAGTCATGGGCTAATGGCACTTGGAGGTGAAGCCTCTGGGAGGTGATTAGGGTTAGATGAGGTCAGGGATGGGGCCCACAATGGTATTAGTGGCTTTCTAAGAGGAGAAGAGAGACCTGAGATAGCAGGCTTGCTCTGTCCCGCCATGGGACCCTCCTCTGCCACGTTATGATGCAGTGAGGAGACCGTGGCCTGATATGACATCGCTCTTGAGCTTCTAGCCTCTGGATCAAGAGCCAGATAAACTTCTATTCTTTGTAAATTACCTAGGCTCGAGTATTTTGTTATAGGAACAAAGAGCAGAGTTAGATAGTCTCTAAGTGTTTGTTGTGCCAGTAGAGGCCACTCAGTCATGCTGCATGGAGCCGATTGGGTCCCATGAGCTCAGCCAGAAGCCCCTGTAAAATTTACCAGGCCAGCAGCCTTGGCTGCCCATTTCCCAGACAGGGAAGTGGAGGCAGAATGAGGTGCTGCAGGACCAAAGTGGAAGGCTGAGGAATCTCCCCGGCTCTCCACCTCGGAAGGGGTTGGGGGCTCTGGCCCTACCTGCAGCTTCCAGATGTGCTTGCTCTCCTTGGAGACCTGGCCCACCGTCTCCCCCATGAGGGCGATGAGCATGTTGAGCAGGAGCACGAAGGTGAGGATGATGTAGGTGACAAGCAGGATGATGAAGACCACAGGGTACTTGGTGCTGCCCAGCATCTCCAGGTCGCCCATGCCGATGGTCAGCTTGAAGAGGTCCAGGAGGAAGGTGCTGAAGGTGTCGCTGTCACGGCACGAGGGGTACGTGGGCACCGTGCAGTTGGTCTGATCCTCGTTACACACCTTCATGTTGGAGCACGGGTTCAGGAGGGAGACCAGGGCTGTGGGAGGAACGGGGCGGCTCCGCTGAGCGGGAGGACAGGGGCTGGGAGGCGGGTTGGGAGCACCCCCATTTGATGGAGGACAAGCAGAGGCCTGGGGAAGGCACAGCACCAGCCCCAGGTCACTCAGCAGATAAGCCAAGCGGAGTTAAACTGGGTCCTCTCGATTCCAAAGCCAGTGAGAGCTTTAGAGACACAACTTGTTATTACAGCCAGGGAGGGTTGGTTCCGGCTCTGAGAGGTACAGGCTGCTGCTCAGTGTCCTAAGCGCACAGAGCGGCCCTCACCACAATTATCTAGCCCCAAATGTCAATAGTACTGTCCTAGACAAACCTGCCCCGATGTGAATGTGGCTGGTCCAGCCTGAGCTGGCCACTCCCGTTTGCATATGGGGCATTGACGGCAGACTATCTACTTCTTGGGTTGGTCAGTTTCCCCCAGGGCCACACCTCTGAAGTACCAGCATGCTGCAGGTTGGCTGCTTGGCATCATGGGAAGGCACAGTGGAAGGAGCCGATGCTGGGATTATATCCACACGCCCCCCTCAGTGTGGCTTTATAGCATCTCCCATCAGCGTCAGCAAGTCATTCTACTTCCCCACCCTGTATCAGGCATGGTCTTAGATTTGCTTTGGCTGATACTGTGAGGCAGCAGCTCTGCTGGGCAATGGTCTCAAACACTTCTGCTTGTACTTCTAGAACCCTAAGACTGCGTGAGCAAGCCCAAGCTCACTGGCAGGAGGATGAGTAACCCATAAGCAGTACAGCCAAGTCCTCCAGCTGAGCCATCCTAACTAGTAAGCAGGCAGCCAGGCCTCCCCCTGACCACTCAACATGAGAGTTGTTGAGATCCACCACACCTGTCCTGGTTCAGTGTGTGACACATTTTAGACCATCCAGCTGACCTAGAGACTTATAGGCAAAAATAAAGGGAGGTCAGCGGGGCGTGGTGGTGCATGCCTGTAACCCCAGCGCTCTGTGGCTGAGGTAGGAGGACTGTGAGTTTGAGACCAGCCTACACTACACAACAGATTCAGGGCTGGCCTAGACTACATAGCAAAACAACCAACAAATGCGTGGCATAGTGACACAAGCCTATAATCTTATTCTAAGAGGCTGAGACAAGAAGATCACAAGTTTGAGCCCAGACTGGACAATTTAGAACTTAGCAAGAACTTGTCTCAGAATAAAAAATTAAAAATAAATAAATTAATTAAAAGGGCTGGTGTATGCAGGTCAGTGCAAAGGCCCTGGGTTAAATCACCAGTATGGCAAAAACAAGTAATTTAATTAATTGCTTAATGAGTGATTGTTTTAAGATACTGACTTTTGCATGACTTCCTTTACAGAAATAGCTAATACGCCATTTTTACCAATTACTAGCTTTTGAAGTTGGGCAACTTATTGGACCTCGCTAACTTTCTGTGTTCTTATTCTCTAAAAGGTAATGATAAAGCCTTCCTAGGAGGACAGGACAAGGCCGGGGGGTAACAGACTCAGCCCAAGGCCTGGCGCAGGGATATCTCAACCAGTGCCACCTGCTGTCCTCAATCCAAGCTGGCAGCTGTTCCAGGTCTTGCACCATCCCATTCGCACTCCCACCCTAGGCCACCTCCATACCCGGGGCTCACCTGAAGCATAGCCGATCATGAAGAGCAAGTAGACGAGCAGGAAGCGGAAGAGGTCTTTGAAGAGGATCTAAAGCCCCCAGGGGGTGGGATCATGGAGGCAAAGAGGAGACACACGGTTCTTACTTTCCCCACTCCTCCACCCCAACCTTCTCACCGGCTCCAGCCTTGTCCCCCCGCCCAGGCCCGGACCATGACTGCTGCCCACTGCACCCCATCTCCTCCTCTGCAGGCATCTAAGACAGGCACGTGGCGCGTGTGGCTCTCTCCAGGGACACCCAAGTCCGGAGATTGCCCTGCCCGTACCTTCTGGATCATGATGCTGTAGGTCCCCGTCAGCTTCAGCCCTCGTGTGAAGTACAGGGCGTTCATCCAGCCCAGGACCAGCGCGAAGACCATCACAGCCAAGTAGGCCTCGATCCCAGCCAGGTAGAGGGCCGCAGAGACGATCACCAGCACAGAGTAGATGAAGCTAGAGGGCGGCAAAGACCACAGGAAGGCCAGAGCGGGCAGAGGAAAATGAGACCCTGGAGAGGAAGACAGCCCAAGCCCTCCAGGGTACCAGGGTGTCATTCATGATGCTTCCAGACCACCAGAAGAAAATCAAAGTGGACTAACTGGGCTCCTCAATCTTCCACTAGTCAGAACACACAATCAGTTAAGAGTAATCCAGGTGTATTTATTGGCCCAAAGGCCTACAAGACCCCAAAGTGATGCCTCTTGGAATTGCTACACAAAGAGTCAGTGGACACTTTGGGGTTACATGAATTTCAATGTTTTGTAATTCTTTTTTTTTTTTTTTTTGGTACCAGGGATTGAACTCATGACCTCGTGCTTGCCAGGCAGGCGCTTAAGCCAAGCTAAATCCCCGGCCCCAGTGTTTTATAATTCTAAAGGGAATGAAAAAGATGTGGCACACACGCAGGAACTCCCACATCTGGCCCACATCCGGTGTCCTAGGTAGAAACTATAATCAATCACTGCTGGGTTTCCCCCTAAATACAAACACAGGTGCCAAGTTTTCAAACATGATCTCTAAGAGGCTAACGTAGGCGGATCAAAAGTTCAAACCCAGCCCCGGCAACACAGTGACTTAGCAAGATCCTCTCTTAAAAGAAAAAAAAAAGGCAGAGGAGGGGGCCTGGGACTGGAGCTCAGTGCAAAGGCTCTGGGTTCCATCCTCTAGTACTGAGAAACAAACCAACAAAAAACCCTCAAACAAGGCATTGCAGACAGACATTAGCAATCAATTGCCAACATGAGAGGTTAAAATTATTCCTTCCTATGGTGCATATGCCAACTCCCTAGCAAACAGAATACAGTATTTCTCCATCAGATGGTGGCCTTGCCCTGACTTTGACCCACCACTCCTCATGAAGTCACTTCTACCCCCAAACTGGGTGACCTGCCCCACCATGCTCCCTGAGAGGCTGCCAGTTTAGGGACCTTGACTCACTAGAGCAGCTGGAAGGAGCCATCAATGAAGAGGGAGTTCACCCCAGGACACTTCTTCATGAACAAGTCTTTGATCTGGAAGAGGACAGCAGGCCTGGTGATAGGGATGGAACCAGGAGGAGAACGGAGGACAGAAAGGAAAGAATAGAGGAGAAGGAGGCACAATAGGAGACAAAGGCAATGGATTCTTTATTGTTGAGAGAAGAGGAAAGAGCATAGAAGGAAAACAGGAGATGGGAGAAGAAAACGGAGCAAATACACAGAGGAGGTAGAGGCGGGATGACTTGGAGAAGAGCGGGTGGGCAGGGGCTGGCATCGGGGCCCCGCACTCACGTTGGTGAAGAAGAACAGCACGCCTGTGAAGAGCGTAATGACCTCGCCGGCCAGCCTCAGGTAGTCCACTGTGGTGCGGTAAGGGTAGGGTGGCTGCAGAGTAGGCACAAGATCCTCATCTGCCCCTCCAGCGTCTGCCCTCAGATCCAGATGTTCCCCAAAGCCATGAACATCTGGGTCCCGTGAAGCCCTGTTAGCTTCCTCTTCAGTTTCCTCCCAGGACCACCCTAGATGTTGGCAGACCCCCTCAACCTGTCCATAGGGCCTGTCCATTCCCTCCCACAGGGGACCCAGGAGGACCAGCTGTATCCCAGGCCTGAGAGCCCCAGCCCAGTGCCAGCCTTGCTCTCCCAGCTCCAAGCACTCACAGTGCCCTCCAGTGGCTGGTAGTAGGCAGTGAGGGTGAAGATGATCATGGCACACAGATAGGAGACCACGTTGATGTAGAAGGAGACAGCCCCGAACTTCCGCCACTTGTCTCGCAGCAGCTCATTGATGGGCTCCACTGCCAGCATCTCATGGCGGTTCTGTGAGAGACAGGGTGGTTGGGGCCACCGTCCTGATGCTGAGGTTCCAGACTGGCTGATTCAACATGCCTTCCCCACCCTCCATCCCCAGGGCACTCCCTTCCTTAATCTAATCTCTAGCCATACCCCAGGATTTGCAGGGCACCGGATGGGCATTCAGTACTGCAAACTCCTGGGCTCAGCGTTCAAGGTTCTGTCCAATTCTGCCTCAACTAACCTTCCCACCCTGTTCTAGAATAAAACCAGAGCTGGAGAGATCTTTAAAGAACAGCTATCCTCATGGTTCCCAAATTCAAATCTGCAAACAGTATTGAGTTGTTGACTCAAAATATAAATGCCTGGGCTCCAACCTCAGAAATTCTGATCCAGGGTCCAAGACAGAAATTTAGCTCAAACATGATAAATGATTAACTCATGCCAATTCTCCAATTCTGAATCCAGGTCAGACATCAATAATTGAACCCTGCACAACAGTGCTCTATATAGTTCCCTGGATAGACTCTACCAATCGATCAGAGTTGGCACCAGAGATGATAAACTAAATCTGAAAACTGATCTGAATCAAGTAGGTCACTCTTTCAAGGAAGAAGGAAGTGGGAGATCTTGTGAGGAAAGTTGAACTTACAGAGCCATAAGCCATGGCACAGGGTTGAGAAGGAGACCACCCATGCCCACTCCACAGCATTTTCTGCCTTATTTGTGCAGCATCCAATATCACTAATGAATTTAATTTCTTCATAACCGTGGATTTGTGTGACAGCACAACCATAAAAGATACTTGTGTAGCATATTCCTCATAGTTAAAGGCAGAAACAGACCCAAATGACCGACAGCAGAGGAACAGGTCATTAGCATGTGGTACATTTATTTACACGTAGCATTGGTAGTGCAGAAGAGTATTTAATGGTGCAGAACGATGTTCACAAAACACTAAGTGGAAGATAAGGGCTTCCGAAACTTCATGCAACGACCACTAATGATAATAGCTGACACACGGCATCTGTACTGTGCTCTAAAATTAACTGATCTGGTCCTCCCAACAACCCTCCTCCCCAGGTTACAAACGAGAAAGCTGAGACTCGGAAAGGACAAGTTATCATCCTAAGTCACAACAGGTAAAATGATAGAGCCAAGAACCCAATCAAGCCCAGCCTGCACACCAAGCCTACCTTCCCATGAGCCTTGCCTATTTCCTTAAAGGCCAGCAGACACTTTCTGGGCACTCAGATGGCACCTTTCCTTGCACTCAGCTCCCAGACCCAGGACTGCGGGCCACAGGGGCAGGGATTCTTGAGCCCCACCAATGCAGCCCATGCTCCCAGCTGCACCCTCCGTCCCATGCCCACCCTGCCCTGATGCCCACCTCGATCTTGCTGTTGTATACCAGGATCTCTAACACGGAGACCTCTTCCCCACACGTGTCCAGAGAGGAGAGGTCATAGAGCGAGGAGTACACTGGGCCGTAGGCCCAGTCCTTGAACTTGCGGGACAGGTGCCGAGTGTCCTCATCAGTCACCTCCCGCCGGATGATGTGCTGAAAGATCTACACGGGAGAGGGGAGGGTATGAGGGTCCTGAGTGGAGATTGCCACTCAGCCCCTCACAGGGGACAGACCCTGTGGCTGTTACACAGAGGACAGGACAGACTGCAGGGAAACCGCCAAACACCACTGCTTGCCAGTCTTGTGCCATCTCATCTTGTGCCATTCTTACTATCTCAGCTTACAGATGAGGAAGAGAAGTCTTGGGGGTACAAAAGGTGTTCCCCGAGGCCACACAGCAGGGGCCCTACCTGGGCGAGGTTTAGCCATCCTAATGATCAGGAGGACCTTCCCCATTAAATAGCACTGACTCAGTCTTACTAACACAGTCATCCTGACCACAATGACCCTATCACCACCACTGCTATCTGTACAGGACAAAGTCAAGATTTAAACAAGGCCTTCCCTCCCACCTCAGGACTCTGGTATAACTGATTTTAGGAGCTGTTGCTAAACATATACATAACACACATACGTATTGTTTTTCTTTGAGACCAGTTCTCACCATGTTGCCCAAGTTGGTCTCAAACTCAAGATCCTTTTGCTCAGGCCTCTCCAGGGGTCACCATGCAGGGCAACGTTTTTAAATATATATGCGATCCTTCTGCCTCAGCCTGGTAGAATGCAGATTCCAACCATATGCCATTATGCCCAGCACATTTTTTTAATGGAATCGTAGCCCCACCACTTACTGAGCACGTACTACCTGAGCTCTTTTTAAGATCTTTGCTTTTCACAGTAACCCTACACCAGAGGGCACTATTACTAGCCCCATTTCCTAGACAAGGAAACTCAGATGCTCCCTGAGAAGGGAGATCCAAGGCTTGACACACATGCAGGGAAGATGCTGAGCCAAGGCCAAACCAGTTGTGCTCCGGGCTTGGCTCCCAATCAGGGCAATGGCAATTTGGCGATGTCTGCAGACATTTTTGGCAGTCACAAGTGTGAAAGGGGCAGCCTGTCTACCAAGGCCAGCAGATGCAGCTAAACTTCCTATAATGCACAGAGCAACCCCACAGCAAAGAACCGTCCAGTCCAAAGGCAGCGCTGAGACTCAGAAACCGTTCTAGGTCCTGTAGTGTGAGGCCCGGAGAGGGGGTGCATTGTGCCCAGGTACCCCGAAGATTAGGAGGTGGGAGGACCGAGCTGCGGCCCTGGGCCTCTTTTAGATCAGTGGCTTATGGAGCAGAGGGGATGAAGCTGAGCAGCCTGGCAGGCCACCAAGGAGCCACAGCAGATTCCTGAGTTAAGACACATGCACAGCAGGACTGGCAAACTGGAAGGTGGGTCACGTAGTAATAATGACTGCCAGCAGCAGGGCGGCGCACGCGTGTGTGCATGCATGGGTACATGCATGTATGCATGTGTGTGCGCATGCGCGTGCATGTGTGCCTGTGTGCGTGTGTGCGCGTGCGCGCGCAAGTGTGTGTGTGTGTGTGTGTGTGTGCGCGCGCGCGCGCGCACGCGCAAAGGCCAGTCCCCACTTACTCCGATCTTGCCGGTCTTGGCCGCCATCATGAGCGGCGAGAGGCCGTCATTGTTAAGCACGGCCTCCAGGTTGCTGTCGGGAAAGAGGCGGGCGCACTTGAGCAGCAGCAGGTCATACATCTTGGTGACGAACTTGGTGTTCTCGCGGGTGTTGTCTGCGATGGCCACCAGCGCGTGCAGCACCGTGTTGCCGCGTGAGTCCTGGCGCCGCATGTCGGCCTTCTTGTGCGGGTTCTCAGTCAGGTAGTTGACGATGTGCGGCTGGTTGGTGCAGGCAGCCAGCGACAGTGGCAGCTCCCCTGCGGGCAGGGAGCGCGGGGGATGTCAGCGCGCGGCCCAGGGTGGACAGACGCCCAGGCGTCCACCTCTGACAAGTGCGTGGCACCTACAGCCACGTTAAGCACTTCCTTCCACCCAGACCTCACGGTTGTGCCCTGTTGGGGGGCGTGGCCACTGGGGGGTGCAGGGCCAGGAGTATTAGGGGGCGTGTCTGCCGTGGGCGTGGCAATCTGGGTGTGGCTGTGTGGCTATTCCCACTGTGGCTAATTTGGGGCACAATACTGGAGGCATGAATATTTGAGGATGTTTCTACTCCTGGGTGAGGTTACTTAGGGCGTGGCTATTCCTGAATGTGGTTATTCAGGGCATGGTAACTGGGGTGTATTTGGGCACATTGCTCCCCATAGGCGTGGCTCTTCAGGGTGCTGCCATGAGGGACTTGGCTATTCGGAAAGTAGCTATTTGAGGGCGTGGGTATTTGGGATGTGTTTGAGGCATGGATGTTTGGGGGCTATGGCTATTTGTGGCGTGGTTACTGGGGCATGGCTATTTCCAGCATTAGTCACGTGGTAAGGCTATTCAGGGGTGGCTGTGTGAGCTGCAGTGGAGGGCCTGAACCTCTGCGATGGATGGCGAATTCTTTGTGGGACTCTGTGAGCCTCGCGTAACAGGTACCCCTAAGCAGGGGTGACATTCAAAGTAGTTCATTAATCCAACTATGACCATACGATAGTGATGGGGTTTGCGCCTGGGAATTTGACTGTTAGTCCCAGCCTAAGTCGGACTAAAGGATATAAACACAGGTGCTGATACCCCATCGGCATACTCGGTGTTCTCAAAGTCCTCCCTGTACAGGTGGGGAAGTTGAGGCCCTGACCCTATGCTTGCTCTAGTGCTTACCTCTTAGATGCAAGATCTTAGTGGGCAAGACCCACAAGGACCAGTGCCAGCATGGCTCTGAGTGCCTGCGGGTTGTGGACACCCACTGTACCCCATGTTTCCTATCCTAAGCTCCCCGGGGCCCCCACCCCAGCAGCCCCCAACTCACCAAAGTAGAAGTAGCCGCCCTCGTCCTTGGGCTGGAAGAAGCGTCCTCGGGCCTGGGCATGCACATCAGCTCCCTGGGCCACCAGGAGCTCCACATAGTGTTTGCAGCGGCGCTCGATGGCGATATGCAGGGCAGTCTGACCTGTGGGTAGGGTGACAGTCAAGCAGGGGTCCACCTGCACAGAGATCCTGCTAGGCTTGCCCGAGGTAATGAGTCCCACAGAATATAAACATCAGGGTGGGGACTGTAGGCCAGGCCCTGGACAGCAGCAGCTGAGGCTTCCAATGCTTTCCAGAACATACAATTTGGGGCGCATAAAGCCTGAGGTCTGTGCATTGTAGAAACAGAATTTTAAGTACCAAGGCTATCCTAATAGTGGGATCCCGGTGGCCTGAACTTTTCACACACCTGTGCTACTTTAATCCCAGAGTAAACAAAGGCAGCTTGCTGCACAGTATTTTGAACTTGGCATATAAAATCCACAGCCTTGGAATGTTAATATCGAGCAAGCTGAAAGGCCAGACTCTCAGAACTGAGAACAGAGCTTGCCCGCCTGCTGCCTTTACCCCAGTGCTGCTAGCTCAGAATCATCTCCACAGATGATTCTGTGGAGATGCTCAAGCCCATCACCTCTTCGGTCCAGAATTCCAGGTTCGTGGACCACTAGGTTCACTGCATCTCGGAATCAGAACATCAGCATGGAAGGGGTGGTTATTCCTCATCCATCCATCCATCCATCCATCCATCCACCCATCCACTCACGCAGGTGACTGCCTGGGTACTTGTTAGCACTTGAGGCCCAGACCAAAGCTCTCAGGAGTCGGCTGAGCAAGGCTGTGGCCTCCACCGCCACCCTGAACACCCTCTTCACCTGCGCAGGCCCCACCTCGGTAGTAGATGTCTCGGAAGGGTGAGTTGATGAACTCCCGCATGCTGCCCGTGCGCTCAGCAATGTCCAGGAGCACAGGGATGGTGTCATTGCGGCCATTGCTCAGGTTCAGCAGGGCCTTGGGCAGGCAGGTCTTCCCTGTGGACGGCTCTGGGGGACAGACAGACAGGATGAGACAGGCTCAGCCCTGGGCTGCTGGCCAGGGAGCCAGAGGCCCCGGACCTTCTCCAGGCTGCCCCCCTATCTGTCTGGTGGGGACATGGGATCGTTCTATCTGCCTCTTGTGATGCTAAGGAGGTCACATAAAATTATGGGAACAGAAATGCTTTGAAATGTGGGCGGTCACTGCCTATATTTTAATCAATCAAATTTGGGGGGATTTTTTAAGAAGGGCTTTGTAATCAAATAAGTGTGAATGCAGAGTTAAAGTCAACCAAGCTGGGGGTGCACCTCAGTGGCAGAGTACTTGCCTGACCTCCACAAGCCCCCAAATTCAATCCTTGGCCCCAGAAAAAAAATACAGTACACGAAAGTCAAATCTATTCCTTTACTGCAGGACGTTTCAGAGCCTTTAAGGGGAACTGTGGGCTTCTAAAAGCAAGACCCCCAGGCTGCATCTACCCACCTGCTAGGACACAGATTCCCTTACCCCATCAATTACACTGATGCTCCTGGAGGGAGGGTGGGGCGCAGTGTTCCCCAAAGTGTGTGCAGAATACCGAGTATGCAAAATTACCATAGGAGGCCAGGAGCAGGTCTTGGGGGTCCCAAGGACACAGCGGTCACCTGAAGGCCTCGTCCTCCATGATGTCAGTGTAGCCTTGGGCATCTAGGTCCTTGCTGCCTCTCTCTAAGGTTTGCTAATGTCCTTTGGTGATTTTCTTTCCCTTGTAATTATTTTTCTGGTCATGAGTTGACTTCTATCTCAAAAGAATGTGTTCACTCCCATGTGAACTAGGCCTGGGGCAACATCACCGAAGGCACAGGCGCGGGCTCAGGGTGGGAGACCCCGTGTGGACCGAGGGCCAGATCTACTGCCACACTCTGCACTGGATTTGCTCCTGGCCGCCCATCACCCTTTCTCTGCTCACTTTCTTTTCTAGTTAAATTGAAGCTGTGATGAGAATTCTATGGGTCACTGATTAGTCAATAGTCCCTGACCTCTCTGGCCTTTCCTTGCTCACTTTCTACCTAGCAGTGACAGTGGTCATCTCAGAGATGCAACTCTGAACTGAGCAGGGCCTTTGCACATGCTGTCTGACACCCACTCTTCACTCTTCTCTTCACCAGGTTAATGCAACTCATCCAGATCCAGCCCAAGTGTCACCTCCAGGATGTTCTCCCAGATTCCTCGAGTAGCTCAAATTCTCTGATACAGCCTCTGTGGACAGCCATTACTGTTTGTGACCGTGTGTTTATTTCCGTGGTTGTTTGGTCAGTGAAGTCTCACCTAGGAATGTGTGAATGGCTCGAAGGCAGGGTCATACCTGCCTCACCTGTCAGCATCTGTGCCACCCCCACCCCTTGCCGGCACAGCACCTAAAGTGGGAGATGTGGGCACCCCAGGTAACCCCAAACCATGGGTAACACAAAATGGACCTAGGCCCTGGATCTGGGGTTCCAGGATCCTCAGACACAGGCCTGGGCCCTGGGGAAAAACAGGTATAAGGAGCAGAGGCTTCCCACAGATGGAGGGAGACACGCAGTTCCAGGGCCCAACCACCAGGTGGCAGAGTATCTTTGCCCACAGGGGCTGTTGGAGCAAGGGACCCTAAATCAACTATTGCCAAATGGGATGTTGTGAAATTGGGGAGGGGGGGGGGTTGTCTTGCTTCCCCTAAAAATCACATGAGCTCATCAGCCTCTAGTCATAAATAACACAGGGATGGTTTGGGTTTAGTGGAGCCTCAGGCTTGTACAATTTGGGAGCCTTGATTATGAAATCAAACACACAATGATGAAAGCAAAACTAGGCCCAGGACTTTGGAAAAGGCCTTAGCAAGAGAAGCCCTGCAGCTTAACCCTAGCGTCGTGAGTTCCTGTAACCCCCCTCCGCACTCTGACTACCGCGACCTCTGGGACTGGTCCCGACCTGTTCTCATGCATGGACACGCAGCTGCCCGGGGCTTCCAGAGCAGGCGAAGAGCCCGGGCTCGGGGTTCAACTCAGCAGACGGAAGCCTGGGCAAGCCCCGGCTTTGCCAGGGGTGCAGCAGGATGGACCTTGGTCAGGGCCTAGAGGCGGCTTATTTCCCAGTGAGATCGCTCACCACTGAGACATTCAGAAGTAGCAAGGGGTCCTTGACCCTCACCGACTCCAAGCCCGTGCCGTCTAACCAGGCTGTCTTGCATGAACCTGGCACCAGGGACAAATATCTTTGTTTTCCTGGCATTGGGAATCGAACCCAGGGCTTTCTCACTAAACTATATCCCCAGTGCTCCTCCCCCTTTGTATTCTTTGGAACAGCCTTGCTAAGTTCTGCCCAGGCTGGGTTTGAACTTGTGATCCCCCTGCCTCAGCCTCCCAGAGTATACTACCATACCCAGCACAAGTGAATATACATCTAGTCATTCTCTACTGATGGACACAGAGAGGCTGCGTGGAGTCTTCCCGATAGGACTCAGATGGATGTTTGTATGGGAATTGAGCCCCGGGCTCCGTTCCTTTGTTCCGGCCTTCAGTATACTTAAATTACTAAAGCCTCAGACAGTGGCCTGAAGCTTCCTTACACGGAGCCGTACACCACCAAAGCCAGCCCGAGACAAGCTCCTCTGTGCTGCAGGTGCCACAACTACGACACTGTCTCCTGCACAGCGGGATGGATCACCTGAGCAAGTGACCACAGCTGCGGGCTCCACGGCACATGATGGGCGCTGACCTGGACAGGGGCTGCAGCCACCGCGCCTGGTTTACAGGCCTGGGCTGGGCTGCAGGCCACACTGTGGGCTGCAGGAAGTGAACTGGGTTTCATTCTGAGCAGGGACACCGGGATTGGGGCAGAGGGCGGGCAGGATCCCCAGCACTGGAGGCAGGAATCACAGTCAGACGCCCTGCTCGGCCCTCTGCCCCCTCAGAGAGGACCCCAGCTGTCTTGTGCTTGGCGCTTTACGGAGCCATCTCTGCTCCGAGGCCAGGACCGTGCTGCTGTTATCCTCCAGCATACAGATGTGGACAGCGGGGCGTGGAGAAGTCACACACCCCTTAAGTGGTGAACGTGGGATTTGAAGCCATGTGGGTGGACTCTGCTTACTTACTACACTGACCTTTTCAAACGGGCAGAAGGAATCAGTGGAGCTAGCCAAGGACCAGAGAAGTTAAGCAACATGGCAAAGGACACACTGGACCAGACTCCCTATGCAGTGTCCATCTGGAGTCACCGACCCGAGGGGAGTGCTGAGGGGAAACGCCCGCCTGAGTGGCTCACCCCGGAACTCCTCGTCAGTCAGGCGCTTCTTGTGGGTCAGCAGAAAGGGGAGCAGCCCATCCAGGTCGGCAGTGGAGCCCCGGGACACGATGTCAAAGAGGATGGGCCGGTTGAAGACTTTAAGGATGGGGGGCGGCTGGGGTGCAGGAGCTTTGGGGCTCTGCGGCTGCTTCCTGGAGGGAGTGTGGAAGAAGGTGATGGGGGTGCCTGGTCCCTGCTGCCCCACTGTCTTCTGACTTAGGGAGCCAGGGATGCAGCCGGGGCTAGAGCCACAGAGAAGAAACAGACTGACGTACTAAGGGGACGGGACAGCTGAAAACACCAAGGAATGTTTTATCCAATAAACTACGTCTCGTACCGACTGTGCGTTGGTGAAAACAGAAAGAAACACAAGCCTGCCCATCTATCTTCCCATTCACCCACTCAGCCATCCACCCACTCATGCACCCACCCATGCATCCACCCACCCATGTATCCACATACACTCATCCACTCAC